>MU275425.1:0-35223 GCA_022160315.1 Panus rudis PR-1116 ss-1 | reverse complement strand
AACCTAAGGCAATATGGTCATCGCTCAGGTGGCGTTCAGGCTTTCCGTTGAAACCCCTATTCGAACACCTCACAGTCGCGATCACATGATCTTGCCAAGTGCCAACTGTGACGCTGTCAGTGACAAGGTTCAGACACCGTCAGCATGAATTTACGATTGAAATTCGACTTCCTTGACAGATCGTCCTGACCTGCTTCCCACCTCTTGCCCAGTATCGCAAAAATGCAGCTACACGATGCAAAGTGTGTAATCAGTATCAGACAACAACACATTACTGATGCTACTGGAGCTGATACGCGTATTGACAGCAGTTGTCGTCCGACTCGGAATCTCTGTCAGAATGATCATAATCCCCCACCTCTTCTCGACCCCGAACTCACTTCCGAAATGACTGGATCTCATCCCGGGTTACATAAGGACCCAAGATTCTGCAACATCGGTCGTGCTCGCAGGTCTGCTGAGAACGAGTGATCTTGTTCTTCGTTTCGTCATACCCGGGGTCACACAAGAAGTTGGTGTTCCCGTATGTTGCGCTGCGACTCCTAAGGTTGTAGCAACCGCTTATCATGATGCTCTCGAATGTAAGCCGCTCGCGTCTTCTGGGCTGAGTTATCTTCTGTTACTGAATATCAAGTGATTATTGTACCTTAGGTATCTTCGCAACTCCGGTTCGGTATTCTGGTATGAACCTTGGCAGCATCCTGGTCAACGATGTAAAGGGACAACTAGTCGATTGGGACCATGCGAAGGCTTTTGCACTAGCGCAAATATTGCCCATACCGTACGGTACGCTCAATATTGTGTACTCCACCATACTATGTTCGGCTTAACAGCGACTTTTCAGGGAAATTGGTGATTTTTGTCCATATATTGTCTCCAACGACTAACGAAACCTCATACTTCACAGGACAATGTTAAATCTACCTTCTGAGTCCTATTATATGTGTGCCTGCGATACATTCGCCATGACCTTCCGGGATTCAATCTGTCTTTCTTTGAGAACACCATCTGGTCGTCAACCCGAACAACAATCAGACTTCATACACCTACGTATTGGGAAGCTGAGATGATTCAATGTGAGGGCGGCGGCTGGAAAAAGGGTTGCTAAATCGACTGTAACTGTTTGACTTACTGTAGGAACACTCCACGAAGCAAAAACGAACACGTCCAGCGTGATGTACGATACCAGCAGGATTCGAACCTGCGCCCTCAAAGAGGAACAGATAACTTAGAAAATCTCTTACAACGAAGTCATCATTCTAATCTGTCGCCGTAACCACTTGGCTATGGTACCCTGTCACATGAAAATGCAATTGGCGACTGGAGCGAGAGGTACTATGTAGTTAACCTCATTACACAGTGACTTCTTCGCGGGTGTCGAATGGCTTCAAGAGGGTTACCATCAACTCCAAGATATAGTGGTCCCCTAGAAAGGCCAGGCGCAACGCCGCGGCTGCACCACGATCCTCACCGAGGTAAAACAACGAAGTGCTCGAGTTACGAACTGGGATGAGTTAGATGAGTGCTGATTGTCAACCCATGATGTTCAAAAAGCAACATACTTCGGATACGGGGAATCGAACCCCGAGCTACCGCGATGACTTTCGAGCCAAGTGACTCTCGAAGTGAGAGGCGGTAATGTTAGCCATTACACCATATCCGAGTTGATAGAAATCAGCAGAGGGTGACCTGATGCTACGTGCAATTATATGCCAATCGTTTGCGAAGACTCCCAGCCCTGGCACTGACCGGTGACCGGTGACCGGGTGCCAGAGAATATTGCGACCTGCCGCGTACATTGAATGCCCCAAAGTTCGAAGACGAAAATCAGTTACTGTCGCTTTTGTCAGCATCAGACCGGGCTCCAATGGCAGCCTCGCAACTATATTCAAATAAAATCAACAAACATACAGTATATCGTACACACCGCGGTCAAGGACTCGGATCGCAACAATTCACTTTGCATATCTCGCAGTGACAGCTGCCCCCTCGTCTCTTGTCAACATCTCCCTCAACGTCTCCTCCATTGTCTTCAGCTCCCTGCCAAGCAGGTTCTTGAGCAATGGATCAACTGTGGCACATTCGCCCCTGGCAAGAGCCTTGTACGTCGTCGACCAAGGTCGCAGCAAATCCTCGGATTGCTTGTGGATGTTTGCTTGGACGTATTCGTCTTCAGAGACGACTTTGAGGGTGATGTTGCGATTGCCTGGGAGAACTTTCGAGATGAGTTGGGCAAGTCCAGCAAGCGTGATTGGATTGTCTCCTGAGAGTAGAAGCGTTTGGTTCTCATAGCCAGATTCCTGAAGTACAGGCATATGAGCAATCTTTGTTCAAGTCCCTGACTAATGATTTTCTCAAAAGTAGACATACCGCTGCGATTATCTTCGCCGTTCCTTCGCCCAGGTCATCTCTATGTACCCAGGCGATCTTCCCGTCGCTGTACGGTACAACAACTTCATCCTTGCCCTCCTTCGGATCGAAGAATCCGAAATACAGCGGCCAGCTCTCGCTGTAGATACCCTCCCTAATGATGGTGTACGTCAAGCCGCTCTGTTTGAGATACCTCTCGGTATCAATGTGCGCCTGCATGACAGCCGCGACGCTATCCCCAGCGAACGCAAGGGATGTATAATAAATATGCTTGATACCACATGTCTTCGCGGCATCGATGGCTGCGATGTGGTTCTTCACACGAAGTTGGTGGGCGATGGAGGGGTAGGATACAAGGAAGAGTTTATCTCCACCTGCGAATGCGCTGAGTAGGGAAGAAGGATCGGAATAGTCTCCCCTGCGAATCTCGACACCTGAAGATTTGATTTCGTCCGATGCGCCTGAGGGGTTATGCAAGGAGACAATTATGTCGCTCGCTATGTCATTCGATGATTAGCTCTTCCCCAAAGCAATTCGCTATTGCGGGGACTTACCTGGTACAAGGCGTAACAAATTCCTAAAGACTCTGGAACCAAGGGCACCAGTCGCACCGGTAAGAACGTACTTGGTCATTTCTGGCTAATCTTCCTAAATAACGGCAGTTTGTGGCTTGCGGACGTTCGTGGGGTCTTGACCGGGACCTTCCACCTTATATAGTTCGGCTACTGTGGCTAAGAAACCCTGGAAGACTGAAGAATGTGTGGGTGCAAGTGCATCATAGCTTCGTCATCTCTGGGTCCGTTGATATGTTTAGCCCATAAGCTTCGAGTTACATGGATGGGGAGATATTACAAGTGACTTGCGAAAGAATCTCGCTCCGAGATCAATCTCCTGGTCTGAAGTTCTTGTGACCGTTGCAACCGTTAATGTAGCGGACTGGATTTGTATCTCCCTAATCCGGTAGTTTCCTGTTTCCCTTTGTTTGGTTCACCCAGTTTATTTTCTCTTGTTTATCGTTTTTCTCTTTTCTACATGACTCATTTTTCTTAAGGCCGAAGCGCCCTATCTTTTTCCCTATATAAGCCTGGTTGCTTCGTCCTGTACCCCAAGTTCGCCTTAGCGTAGAAAGCAGAGCTTTTCACTGTCTTTCCCCTTTGCGTGAGCTTCTGTGTGACGCGACCGTTACCTCCCCGTAACGCCATCGTCACAGTTAACCTCATAAGGTGCCAGTACTGTTTTGCTCGCCATGTTGAACTTTACGTTGGTCTTGCGCGGACGTTTTTTCGCGATTCTGCCTATTTATGATGTACAAAGATCGATGACGTCGTCTTCTCGCTGTAATTCGCGGAAATAGCCGGAGAGACCTTGCGATTCTCGTGTCCCAAGACGACGAACATTCTCCAAAGTTTTTCATCCTACATAAATAAATTTGGAAGGACAGAACGAGGGCAGAAGACAAACGAATCGCGAGAGAACGAACAAAAAGAACTCTAACCACGCGCATACGATGTGTTGGAGACTAACTACTTACACTTAGGCTACTTCAATAGTCTAAGCACCAAATTTTGCAAGACCAGTTCCTCGGCCTCGACAGGCGTTCAATCGACGAGAGCGGAAAGCGAAGAAGGGATGAAGATGGAGTAGACACAAAGAAACAAGGAAGCGGAGATTACAACCGCATGATCAGTTGCTTCACACCCGCCATCCATATCCCAATATCATCCGTGATTGAACCTCGAGTGAGAAGCTCGACATGGATCGCCATCGCAGTGTTCCGATCGCGTGCGGCCATAGCTACACGAACAATAAGTCAGCACAAGCTCAGAAAGGACAAAGGTGAAGAGGGGAGGAGGGGAGGAGGGGAAGGAACTCACCCTGAGCGAGAATGACCAACTGATCCTGAACGTACTTCGACAACGTCTCACAATTGAGAGCGTCAAAGAGAGGGTTAATTCGTCTTTCAAGGTCTTCGACGAGTCGTTTCTGATTAGGCTGCATATAAACCGTAAGTAAATACAACGATCAGAGAAAAGACGAAAAGAGACATACAGGAGCGACCTGCTTGAAGTGATTCAACTCTCCACTGATAACTTCATACACAGGTCGGAGGTGGTCAGGTATATGACTCCTATCTCCAGGAGCTACATAACATTCACAATCGTCAGCAACTCACATCCCTTCACGCCTCAAAGAACATAAAACTCACGATACTTCGGCGGCGGAGGTCCAGTCTTCGCAGGGGGCGCAGCCGCTCTCGCAGGCCCACCAGGAGGGGGAGGCGGTCCACCAGCACCAGGACCCGGAGGAGGCCCACCAGGACCTCTAGGACCAGGACCAACACCCGGTCCACCAGAGTTAGGAGAACCAGCATAAGGCGACTGCTGAGCTTGAGGAGGAGGTCCGTACGGTCCAGGCTGTTGCGATGGAGGAGGAGCGTTGGGAGCAAACGATCCTTGTTGTGGGTTAGGAACGTATGATCCTGGCCCGCCTTGAGGTGGGTAGGCCCCGCCCGATCCTTGCGCTTGAGGTGGAGGCACATAAGGCCCCGGCTGTTGATGATGTGGAGGGGGAGGCGTGCCACGAGCAAAGCTCGGCGAAGGAGTCAACCGCGCGTAAGGTCCACCTTGAGGAGGGGGAGGCGGTTGTTGACCACCGGGAGGTCCAGGAGGTCCCCTATGAGGCGGAGGAGGGAGAGGCTGAGTCTGCGGCGGGGACATCATCCTCGAAGGCAGAGGTTGCTGCTGTACGAATTGACTTCCAGGTCCAGGAGGGGGAGGAGGCCGTTGCTGAACACTTCCAGGTCTAGGCGGGGGAGGTAACTGCTGTTGTTGCTGTCCTCTGAACCCAGCACTCCCAATAGGCGGCGTAGCGGGACTGGGCCCAGGCGAACCCACCGCATTCGGGAACGGAGCAGTGATAGCAGCAGGTTTACCCGAAGCAGTGATATTCGGCGTACGCCTGTTCGCGATATTGGCAGGAGCATCGTTCCAACCCCCATTGTCACGTTTGGGCGGGGCAGCGTTACGTGGTGGAGGTCCGACAGGTGGTGGCGCACCTCCTGGCGTGGGACCACGAACGGGTGGTGGGACGCCATAAGGTCCAGTAGCAGGAGCAGGTTGGGGCGGTTGAGCGTAGTGGTTTGCGTATGGGCCTGCAGGACCTCCTGCAGGCACTGGAGGAGCATACGACGAAGGAACAGGGGGAGGGGCGTAAGGATTGTTCGAAGATGCCGCTGGGGCACCGTACCCAGGAGGCTGAGAGATCGGCGCAGGCTGCTGTTGCTGCTGCTGAGGAGCAGGAGCGTAGCTCGGGTACGCATATGCCGAAGTAGTCGACACAGCAGGTAACGCCTTCGCTTGAGCCTGAGCCAACGAAGCACCCCTAGCAGGAACATATCCCGAACCAGAAGGACGTGAAGAGGAAACACCAGCAGCAGCCAACAACCTCTCCCTACCCTCCTTGAAGTCCAGGTGACTTCCAGGCGACCCGGTGTAACCCGCAGGAGTCAACTTGAGATACTCCACAGCCTCCTTGAGCAACCCCTGAGTAGCCAACAAATCCGCATACTCAAAGTACCTGTCGTACAACCCGGAGAGCTTATACGTTTTCACAGGGATTTCCTCCCCATTCGCGTCTACCTGCGTCTTCAAATCCGTATCTTCATAGTTGATCGCCCGCCTGAAGATCGTCACTTTCTCGATGAAAGTCTGCAACGCGAGGGCATGGGCGGTATACCGCGACCCATCCAATCCTTGTCCGTTCGATCCAGACGAAGCAGCAGACAAGATGATCTTTTCCTCCTCCGCAAGCTCCTCAATCCAGATATTCACCAACCTCTCGAGTTTGCCAGCTGCGAGATAAGTCAACGTAGCGTTCTTCCTTAACTCTCTCGCCCTATCTTCAGCGCTTTCGTCTGAGGAAGCTTTTGCGAGGGAAGCCTGGAACTCGAGTCGTTGTCCCAACTGTTCTGCCAAACCTGAGAACTCCTCCTGCGAAGCGAACGTACATAGCACCACAAAGATCTCTTGCCATTCTTGCAGATCGGCGTTTTGAACGATATCGTCCAAGTCGTTGGTGACGATACTCTGGAACAACCTCAAGTAAGGATGCTCCGTCGTCAGTTTCTCGAAATACGCCTTTTGAGTGCGGTTGAGTAGGTCTTGGCCTCCACGAACGGCGAGGAGGATGGCATCGGCGAATCGAGATGAAGACAGGCAGAGGGAGACAGCAGACTCGAAATCTCCCAGCACGAGAGCTTTCGTGACAAGTCGGTCCGTCTCGGATTCGTCGGCGGGGTAGATCCTGAAAGTGTTCACCTTCAAGCTCTCAGAAGTGACAGACGAAGGTCTGCTTCCAATCGTAGCAGCCACCGAAGAGTCCAACGGGTAATTGGTATGCGGAACTTGAATAGAATCTCGCTCGTCGTCCTCATTCCTAGCCGTCCCGATGCTCCCGAAGAAATCAGCAGCAGCGTCAGTCTGAGGTGTCCCGCCGAGAGGTTCGTCGCCAAACAACGAGGGAGCAGTTGTAGTAGACTCGCCGTCTGCGAGACGAGTCGCGGTGGTGGTGTCAGAAGCAGCACCAGTGCTAACCTCCGAAGGCGTGGTCTCAGCAGCGTTACCTTGCCCGTCAGCATCTTCCTCAGGCGTAGGCGAACGCTCAGGCTCAGCAAACGATACAACGGGTTCGCGAGGCTCGACTTCGGTTAAGTCTTGTTCTTCCTCCGGGGTAGACTCTGATATTTGTTCCTGAGGAGGGTGAGGGGTCTCTTGAGAAGCTTTCAATTTCGCAACGGCTTCCGCAACCTTCGATGCGACTTCTTCCTTGGAGAATCCGAGTAGCGTGATGAGCTCGTCCCTCGAGTTAGCATGGAACAAGCTGAGGAGGGCTTTCCAGCTCGCAGAGCTCTCAGCCGGAGGTGTCTTCTCGTCAGTAGCAGCCTTAGTCCTATCCTCAGCCAAATCATTCAACTTGTCATTGGCAATAGCCTCCTGCAACTCCTTGGCGCGCTCAATAAT
The DNA here is from genome assembly GCA_022160315.1 of Panus rudis PR-1116 ss-1. Taxonomy (NCBI): domain Eukaryota; kingdom Fungi; phylum Basidiomycota; class Agaricomycetes; order Polyporales; family Panaceae; genus Panus; species Panus rudis. The sequence goes on along the minus strand of MU275425.1, from coordinate 27,835 downwards.
CGTCGGCTCCGTCGTGACTTTGCGAATGTGGACGATCCCGCTCTGGTGTTTACCCTGCGCGGAAGGCAAGTTGGACACGGAAACGAGTTTCCCGCCATACCCAAAAGAGGATGATGTGGGGCGACGCAACCATTTGGGTGGCTGAGAGAGGGAAAGCGTAGCTTGTGATGCGCGAGAGAAGCCAGGAGCATTGAACACGTCGAGAGCATCGGCCTCAGAGACGACTGGTGCTTCCTGTGGCTCATTCGTAGATTGGATGGAGTGGATGCCAATGGTACCGTCGAAGAAGGCTGTCGCAAAGAGGTCTGGGTTACGAGGGCACCAGTCGACTTGGAATGCCCAGTTATCAGCAGAGGGGAGCTACAACGGCACTCTTTTGTAAGTATGAGTTGACAACTTGACTATATGCGCGTACCTCTCCGATAATCTCGGAAGTTTGAGGATTCCAGCATAGAGCGCGGTTATCCTTGCCGCAAGAGAGCAGCAAATCTGCGTCCTGCTTACACCACGAAAGTGACAAAACACCTTTCTCATGTCCAGTCAGGATCTAGAAAAAGTTGAGAACTGCGGTCAAAGGCGAAGTGCAGAAACACCTGCCTTTTCAGGAGCCCGGGCATTACGGAGGTCCCAAACCATAATGATTGGAGACGTGTCATCTTCTGAGGAAGTAACAAGTCGCGTAGCCTGAACGTGACGTTAGAAGACCATACGGAGGGAAATCGCAACCAAGCTGACTTACATTATCAGGATGCCACGCGACGTCGCTCATACCCCTTCGACCACCAACGGCCATACTAGCAGCCCCGAACCCAGGAGCAGCACCCGCCAAAGTACCAGCCCCACCGCCATAAGCCAGCGCGGCAACTTCACGCTTACCACGAAGATCCCACACAACGGTGTACCCGGTACTGCTCGCTGCGGCCAAAGCGTACTGAACATGGTGATTCCACGCCAGCGCGGTGATCTCGTCGAGTTTGGTACTACGTGTACCTGGGGAGTAGGGCTTGCTTGGATCTTTCAAGTCCCAGATGTAGATCTACAAATGCACGTGAGGCTATGCAACTTGCTTCGTTGTCCTGCAAAGCGTACCTCTCCGTTTACTGCGCCAGACGCGAAGAGATTCGTTTGAATGGGGTTAAAGTCGAGTCCACGAACTGGTCCAGTGTGAGTCTTGTTTCGTAGGATGAGCGATTCGGTCTGGCTGTATCGGGTGCTACGCGTCAGTGGTGATCGACAGTGTAGAAGACATGGAAGGATGTATTACTCCGCGTTAGCTAAGATTTTTGACGGATCCCAAATATCGAGCTCGCCATTCTCCATTCCTGCAACGAGAACACCGCGGTCGCGTCCGCCTTCTGGGTATCCCCATGCGAGTCGGTTGAATCTTTAGTGTCCTACCGTCAGTCAATTTCCATGGTGCCCGCGCAGCCAGCACACACCTCGAGCTAGTCGTCACGGACGCCTTGGGTCCCGCCTGGCCCTCTCCGCCGAGATCGTATTCATTCTTGTCGAGAAAGTCCGGAGCCCAAACTTCGAGCTGGCCGTTGTTATTGAACGATTCGTCGAAGGTGCCGGCGACGGTGCCCGTGGCCAGCAGCGGGAGCGAGGGGAGAGGTGACCACGCAAAGGTCGATGTCCTGTGTATTTCCTTGAGTTTCATTGTGGTCGAGATGGAAGAATGGGGCAAACACAGGCTATATCTGCGCTTGATTCCACTTGACACGTCGTAGCCCAAGTACCAACCCTAGCGTAGGGTTACCGACCCTTTTCTTGGCGCCCGCTGCGCGTCGGTGCCGCCGGTGAGCATCAAGCAGGCGCCGGTCGGTGCGGTACTCTTTCTACTGAACGCTTTCCAAGCTCGTTCTCTGCTAACATTTCAGCCACAAACACCATTTGTAGTCTCTCATAACCACACTATTAGAACTTTATACTCCTTCAACCATTGTGCTTTGCATTCCGCCATGTCCGACTTCCAACACCCCCCAATCGCACCACATAACGACGGTTCTGGTACTGCACCAGAAGCCCCCGCAGAGCAGGCAGAAGCTGCTCCAATTACAGAGCAAGATATAGGCGAGTACCGCGAACAAGACCGGTTTCTACCTGTAAGTTTCCTTCTCTCCCATTTGGCCCGGTGTGTTCTTGCTCTTACTGATAGTAGGGGTGGACATAATCATATATTCTCGTGAATGTCGCATTTCTAATACGACCATGAATGTGTCACAAATTTTGCTGCTTGCGGATACAGATCGCAAACGTCTCCCGCATAATGAAATCCTCTGTCCCCGGCACCGCCAAGATCTCAAAGGAAGCCAAAGAATGCGTCCAAGAATGCGTCTCCGAGTTCATCTCCTTCATCACCTCCGAAGCAGCCGAGAAATGTCAAATGGAGAAACGCAAGACGATAGGAGGAGAGGATATCCTCTATGCGATGGGTACGCTGGGTTTCGAGAATTATGCGGAGGTGTTGAAGATCCATTTGGCCAAGCTGAGGCAGGTGAGTTTTTGGATTGGGTGTGGTGTGAGTCGGTTTGTGTTGTAGTCTCTGACGTTCTCGGTTTGTTATAGCATCAGACTGCGACTGCAGGTGCTTCGAGAGATGCTGCCGATGCTCAAGGTGACAACGCGTGATATGTAGTTGGGCAATCCCTAGACCTGCGTGTATTCCATTGCTACCGGACTGTGTATTTTTCTCTCTACGTGGTGTACGAGCTCGAATTATTCTTATCTAGATATTGTCGTTTTCCATTTCTTTCTGCTGTCTTCGTCCGTTGCTTTGTCTGAATGAATGTAGTCAATTCGTCGGTATGTGATCACGTGCGTCGCACTTCGAGGGATGCATATGAATGAGTGTAAAGAGATGTCGGAAGATTAGCTGGTAATACACTCTACAAGAACATCAACAGCAAGCAAAGTATCATAATAGTACAGTCAAGCATCAACAGAAAACAACAAAACCTCACCAGACGTAGCTTACTCCTCTCCACTCTCCATCTCCTCATCACTATCCTCATCACTATCCTCACCCTCCGCAACATCCACCTCCTCAATCGCAATATCATGATCCGCACCCACATAACTATCACAAATCACATAAAGCTTCAACGCATGTTTCCCTTGCGGCAACGTGAACTCCAACTTGACATTCAAGTTCTTCTTGTTCATCGTCACCTTTTTGATCGAGAGCAATTGACGAGTCGACGGTTCACCAACGACTAACCACCAATTCGCCATCTTTTTGAAGGGGAAGTAGGGCGCTACGACGGTTTGATCGTCGTCCGTTGATGGTGTTGAGTCTTCTTCGTCGTCTGCATCTCGGGAGAGGGCGACTTGGAGGTAGATAGGGGACCCGGCTGTGTATTCGCCTTTGACAAGTTCGAAGTTGACGTCGAGCGTGGGGTATGCGTTGACGAATGTTGCGACATCGCGCCTGCAAGGTATCGATTAGCTGCTGTTTCAACGAAAGAATGAGGAAAATATGAACGTACATCTGTCGAGCGTCCATGCGCAGCAGCTCGTTACGCTTGTCATCCTCCATCTCCATGATATCATACACAGTCTCGACGCCAGCCTCCTTACACCGTTGAATGACCTATGTGGATGCTAAAGTCAGTAAAATAGCACAAAGAAGACACATAACGTCACTCACATCAGGCTCGAAATGAGGAATCTGCTTCAACGGCGAATCACTCTCCCAACAAGCCTGTACACACATTTGACTCAAATCCATCGCCCCAAGCGCATTCAACCACGCATTCGAACTCATCACATCCACGCACGCCGAAAGCAAATTCAAAATCTTCTCCAACACCAATACCTGATCTGCAGCCAAGTCAGGCGGGAGCTGAATACGTGAGAAGTGCGCTTGGAGGAGGAGGAAGGTCTTGAAGTGAGGTGCTTCGAAGTCGGCTCGGTCGAGTTTGACGGGGACACGGTCGTAGATACGTTTGAGGAGGATGTCTTCGTGCCGACGGATGGGGATAGTTTCGAATTCGGCGGAGGAGGAGACGACTTCGAGGAGGCCTTTGAGTTTGGTGCGCTCTTTGAGGGAGAGCGTGTAGACTTCCACGGTGACGTCTGCAAGTCATTTGTTAGTGGGCACGAAGACGAGGTAGCACGAGTAGGATACTTACATGAGATGTTGTAGTACGCCGCAATCATACCCAAGTTGAGTGGTGTCACGTCCATCTCGTCCTCTGCAATATATGTCAGTGTCATTCTTCAAGCGAAATAATATAGTGCACTCACCGATAGCGATACACTTGGAATTCACCAAGTCATTCAACGTAGACTCCACCAACTCCGAAAGGTGATCCGACAAATGCTGGTGACTAACATTATGCAGGTTATAGTAGTTGGGATTCTGCGTCATCCGTCGGTAGAAGTATGTCCAAGTCAAGATATCCATCGCATCTTGCTTATTCTCAATCGTCTTCACCGCAATCTCCGCCAAGAAGTAATCATGCAACATATGCGTAGGCAAATGCGACTCAATCGGCAACCCCTCCGCAAGGAACTTCTTGTAAAAGTCCTTCCGAGTTTGTTGACACATGAGTATACACCTCGACTTGTCGTCTTCCTTTGGTCTGCACGCTTTGCCCATCATTTGGAGGACGTCCATAACCGGGTAATCGACATAACGATGTTCTTTGCCTTCGTAATATTGCACGCCCATGATGATGACCATGTAGCAGGAGACGGGGAGACCCCATGCGATGTCCTTAGAAGCGATGAGGACTTGAATGGCACCCGATTGGAAGAGACGTTCGACGATACGCTTGTCTTGCTTGTTCAGAGCCTCGTGGTAGTAGCCGATACCGTACTTCAAGGTCTCGACAAGACCTTGGTCGGTAATGTGGTCTAAGTGAGGCTGCAAGTCTTCCTCCTCAATGTTCAAGAACCGCTTGCTGTTGTCGTCAGCACCACAGTGGGTGATGATATCGTCAGCCGTGAGTCGACATTGACGACGAGAGGGTACAAAGACGATGACAGGTTTCGTCGGTGAGTGCTCAACAATAGCGAGGTATGCCGGTTTGGACATGGCGATCATGAGAGACGGGAAATGAGGGATGTTGAAACTCTGAATATGGATATCCATATCAAGAGGACGAGCACTGGGAGGGAAGTTGAAGATAGCATGCGAAGGTGCGCCAATCCACTCGCCCAAGTCTCGTGCATTGGCGAGAGAGACACCGCAAGCGACAATACGAGTCTTGTTCTCCGTTTGCGCAGAGACGTACCGCGTACGCGAGATCACGACTTCGTAGGTGGGACCGACTTCTCCGCCGACTTGTTGGACTTCGTCGGCGATGAGCAAACCGATGGTCTGGACGTTCTTTCGTTGACGCCATCTGCGAGACAAGACATCCCACTATATACAAGGGAACCATTAGCAACGGGAGATTTGAGGGAAAGTAACTAAACATACCTGCGAGGGTGTGCACACAATCAAGTCACCCTTCTCCAACAACCTCAGATCCGCGCTCGTCTCACCCGTCAGACTCACAATCTCCTTCCCACCCTGCAAGTTACTGAACTTCGCTCTCCACTCCGCAACACGCAAGTCGACCATGTCCTGGAACGGCTCAATGCACACAGCCCTCGGCTGTTCACGCTTGCTCCACAGTCGGAGAAGCGCAAACTCGGCGCAGATAGTCTTACCGCTACCGGTGGGTGCACCAATGAAGACATTGTCGTCTGTCGTGTAGAGCGCTTGGAAGACTTGCGTTTGGATCTTGTTGAATGTATCGATGGTCGACGAGTATATCGCTTCGAACTCCTTGTTATGTAGAGCGGAGAGGGGAAGAGGTTGGAGGTCAAGCAGAGGGGTAGGCTGAGGGAACTTCTCGGGAAGGATGAGATGCTTGAACGAGATAGGTAGCCTCGTCTCGGCATGTAGCCAACGATCTGAGACGACGGAGATATAGTAGTTGGGAGGGACGGGCTCGAACATGGGCACAGTGAGAGTCAAGTTGTGGTCGTCTTGCGAATACCTCTGGCGGAGGATGAACTGATCGTGGAACAATACGATCTCTCCGTCCACGTCCTCGACGATAACCCAGAACGCCTCCGCCGCGCCATGGATCTTCTCGTCCCACTGGAAATCAGGCGTAATGGTGAGGTCAATCCTCAATAACGACCTTGTGATCGGTTGCACCTGAGCCTCGAGCTGAAGCTTGGGAAAGTTATGCACAAGACGGTAAACGAGGTTACCAGCCTTCTGCACACCGAGAAGTTCTCCAATCTCAGGAGGGTTCAAGTCGAAGTAACGGTACCAAGGGAACTGTTTACTCTCCGCCTTGCGAATGATATCACCAGGGACACCACGGAATTGTCGAAGAGGGGTCATAGCTCCCCACATCTTCTTCTCCACCATCTTGCACATATCCAACGCGCACTTGGCGGGGATAGCCCATCCACGTTTGAGGCAGATTTCGAAGATGGCGCGGAGAATACGGCCGGCGGATTGTTGGATGTAGACCATGTCTGCAACAAGAGCGAATCCCTCGAGTTTCAGGCCGGAGATGTAGGCTTGAAGAAGGACATTGATCTTTGCAGCAGGCTCTTCGACGGTCTCCTTCACGGGGATCGGCACCCTCTCCAGCAACTTGCTAAGTTCAAGCTTCTCATCCTGGCGAACAGGAATTAGCTTGAACTCGTTCGAGAGCGCAAAGACACGGAAGAGCTCCAGGTGGTGCATAGTGGGCCGCAGATGTTGGTTGTACGTCGCCATAGAGTTGTACGTGACGTAGAAGTGAGAGGCGATACGACCAAGCTCGGTACTCTGGAATCGACCGGAAGCCCGCTCATACTTAATCAGATGGCATTTCTCGAGCAGAGCGGCAGCTGTGTGGACAATATCGGCGCGCTTTTGTACAAGCGCAGGATCGTCCTCGAGGTAGTCGATACCAACGCTGTACAGTACGGGGTCCTTAAGCATCCGCACGTACCTACATAAACCAGTAAGCATCGACTCAACACGGATACCAGAAGACGACTTACAGGTAGGTGTATCCAAGCCATTGAACAGCCTCGTCACGATTCCGGATGGTCCCAAGGACGATCTCCGCATTGAGGTTATCTGCCAACTTCGAGACGAACTGACTCTCAATAGGCAGCTGCTGATTCATCAACGAAAGGTAATACTGCAACTCCGAATGGTTGGTGATAATGATACCCTCTCCGAAGGTATCATACTGAGGACGACCAGCACGACCCAACATCTGCAAGACATCCTGAGGCGAAAGCTCAACCCAACGACCTTTCTCGGGATTATAGATCTGTGTGCCTTTGATGATGACAGTATGCGCGGGGAGGTTGACACCCCACGCGAGGGTAGCGGTACAGACGAGAACTTGGAGATGACCATCGGCGAACAACTCTTCGACGAGTCCACGGTCTTCACGGCTCATACCGGCATGATGAATACCGAAACCGAATTGGAGGAGATCCTTGAGGTTGGGATCTTTGACGTTGTTGGCTTCCTCGAGGAGAATCTCACGAGTTGCGCCTTCGGGTTTGACGAACTGCGTGATAGTCTCCTTTTCGATGGCCATATCTCGGATGAACTTCGCCGTCTTCGCCGTTTCCTTACGAGAATGCACGAAGACCAAAGTCTGGTTCTTGCCAGCTTGGTCGAGGACCTTCTCGTAACAAACTTCGTTCATGACCTGGAATCGCTTGATAGCCTTCTTCTCTGTGACACCGATGAACTGTTGTTGGAGGGGGCAAGGACGGAAGGATGCGTCGAAGTAGAAGAGACCCTTAGCAGGATCAACACGGAGGAAGGTCGCGACGTCTTGGTAGTTGGGCAAGGTAGCAGACAGACCAACGAGACGGACGTACTCGTTCGTTTGCTCCATGCGTCGGATCGTACGCGCGATGATACTCTCCAATACGGGACCACGCTCATCGTGCAACAAGTGAATCTCATCAATGATGATAAGACGGACAAGGTTGGTGTAGCTCGTGTCGGTACTCTTTCGAGTGATAACATCCCACTTCTCCGGAGTCGTGACAATGATTTGCGTCTCCGAGATTTGTTGCTTGGTCATTTGAGCATCGCCGGTCAACTCGCCAACCTTCACTCCGAACACGCCGAGACGAGAGCTGAAGTTGCCGACCATTTCCTGGACCAGAGCCTTCATAGGCGCGACGTAGATGATCTTGAAGGCGTCCAAGTCGAATGTGCCTGTTGCCTCATCACGATACTTTGAAAGTTCATTGAGAATCGTGAGCATAGCGACATTGGTCTATGAGAAGCACGGTAAGCAATAGGATACATTGGCGACAATCATCAAGACGAACCTTCCCGGCACCAGTAGGAGCGCAAAGTAAGAGGGGCTCATCCGTGCCAAACGCAATAGGATACAATTTGCTTTGTACCCTGTTAAGGTTCTTGATGCCCTTGAAGCCTTCTTGAGCCCACGGAGGAAGAGCTGAGATTGGGACAAGCTCTCCTTCCTTCACTTCCTTGCGTTTGGGCGCAGGAACATGAATCTCCTCGTATCCCTTCTTCGCACGCTTGAACGATCCCTCGGGCAGTTTGCACTTCTTATTCGACATCAAATGGGCACCTTGACTGAACGCCATGCTGTCCAAGTCGACCATCTTCTTCGGCTGTACCGTCGACCCCGGGGCGAGGGTGGCAGTCTTGGGCACCTCGACTTTGGGCTTCTCGTCGACGTCCATTGCGTCTGGAGCACGAGCCTTGGTTTTCCGGTCACCGGAGAGCTCGCGCAGAATCCACCCAAGACCCTTCTCCCGCATAGCAACCTCGACGTTGACACGTTCATCTGCGTCGCTACGCATGAGCTTCGTACACCAGACAATGACATCCCGGTTCTTGAGGAACTTTGTGATCACGTCGAAGCTCTGGTATTCGAAGAGATCCATGAGCTGGTTTTCGCAATCACGCAGGTTGGATTCGGAGCCGAGAATGGAGAGAACAGCCTGAGCCTTGTCTGCAGCAGTGACAGGGTCAGGGTAGACTTCGGAAACTTGACGTTGTACCCAGAAAGCGTCGATTTCGTGGGGAGAGACGATATCCTTGTCCTGTTTCTTGCCTTGTTTCGACGAAGCAGCACCACCGACGACAATCTCTTCCTCTCCCTCTGCCAGCTCCGGTGCTTCAGGTGCCTCCTCCTCCTCTTCGCTCTCCTCATCCGACTCGTCACGAATCTCGAACCCTTCATCATCCTCTTCTTCCTGCTCCTCCTCGTCGAAGACAACAGCTACACCCATTTCGTCATCAATTTCGGCATCCTTCTTCTCCATGTCGGGGTCCACCTCAGCCTCATCCTCTGCACCATAGTCCGTGATCTTCTTGGACAGGCTCAGCAGTTGCGAAAACGTCTCATTCGAGATAGACCCAAGAATCTCCTCCACTTCCTTTTTCTTGTCAAAGTCTTTCAGATTCTCGTTCTTGAGAGACTCGAGCACGGCATCGGCAGCGCTGCGGACTATGTCCTGCGCTTGGTCACCAAGTGCTTGGTGAACAGTAGACAAGATGAGCTCGTACACTTCTCGTGTTTCAGCCGTCCGTGGGCGATACGTCAAGCCCTCGACTTCCTGTGTCGCCTCGATGATGTCCGTGTAGCCATAACCGACCACGTCGGCTGTTTTGCGCTTTGGCAACTTCTCCGTTGCCTCTTGTCTTGACTCTGCCGCCTTCTTTTTCTTCTTCTCCAGGTCTTTTGGGGTCTCTCGTTGCACACGAGAGCCCATCTCCTTGGGGTCGATGCGACCCACTAATGAGGTAGGGGCACCATCCGGTTCCTTGTCTCGTCGAGGTAGCGCAGACCTGTCGGCAGTCAACACGAGAGACGAGATGGCAGCATAGTTGTAGCCGGAGAGATCACGTTTGCCCGACATGATGGTGGCGGAAAGAAAGGAGTGTCTGTCGTGGAAGTTGTCGTCGCCGCCGTCGGACACGACGAGCAAGAGTGAAGGTGAGTAAGCGCGCACTGGGACGCGATTGCAAACCTCGAGCGCCCGATTTGAACTCCGCATGGGACTCAGTTCGGTGCCGATTCAACCGAACCGAGCGCCGAGTCGTGTCCTTGTTTTGACTTGGTTCGTTTCACTCCTTTACTCTGTTCGCCTCAAGTTCACCTTGAGTTCACCTCTCCTCTGTCTCCTCCACAAACCATTTCCTTGTCTCATGCTCCCTCAAGGCTAATGGACCGTACATATCATCCCGAAGAGGATAGCTACATACACGAGCAGTCCAGCTTGGACCCGGACCTCCCTCGACGCATCATGCTCGTAAAGACTGTCTTCCGTCAAGTATGGGATGAATTCTACAAATGGGAGCAAGGATACTGTTCTACCACTCTGGACGGTCTGAAATGCAATCTACGAGATGCACCTGCACGTCAACACATGGATCGCTTACCCCCCATTCACGACTCTTCGGATATGGAGATCGACGTAGAAGGAGAAGTCACCGATGATCAAGACTGCACCGATTCATTCCTGGTCTATGACTTCGAGAACGACTTGGGAGATGTAGACCCCGTACAACTCAGAGCTACCTCTTTTGAATGTGAGGCAATTGAGCCATGTCCAGCGTACGAAAGCTGCACGCCCGCCCCTTCAAACATCTGGCGCGGGGATGACCCGAGTGAAATGACTTTCATGCCTCTAGCAGACGAGCCCTCCTTTAAATTCACAAAATACGCCAAGAAACACGACTTTTTCGCATGGCAGTCGTCCTGCGACGAACCTGACGGTATGTGCGTCGCGCTCAAGGCAACTTTGCTACGTCTGACTTTTCCCGTTTTTCTTTCTCGCAGAGAAACGCATTGCTGTAGAGACTGCTTATAGATTGTATCACCAGCATGGCATGTCTTTAGAGGACATTGAAGGCACCGGTGTTTTGCGGCAACACCTCTGCTCTGACAACGTAGATTGGGGTATTCTATGGCGAGCGACACAGAAGTACGAGCCGTACTCTAGCAATGCATCGTGTCTGAATATATATGCTCTATCAGTGACATACTCGCTTGGCCAGGCAACACGATGTCGTCGTATCCACCGCTTTTGAACATTGAGGTCCCTGAGGAGAGTGACCTGAGTGCACGCGTCTCGTCGTATCTGCGAGTATTCTGCCCGGTAAAGAGCTGTCTTCAAGCTAAATGCTACCCACATGGTAAGCTCCTCGAGTCTCTCAGGAAAGCCAGTGTTTTCTTCATTCCAACAAGAAACGGTATATCCGCGCAGCCTTCCAGAGTTCGACGCAGAGAAAGATATTAAGCTACCCGAGAGCTCTGAACCTTGCGGCGACGGCTGCTATTTGCACTCCTCTTCAAGTCGTTTGGAACCTCTAGTATGAGTCTACGACGAAAATGTTTCCGTTTCTCGTCTGACCATAAACCCAGGCTCATAATTCTTGGGATACCACATCACTTACGGACCTCAAGACCTTCCTATCCATCGCTCCCGAGTCAACCTCTTGTGAATTGGCTGTTCTATGTCGGAAACCTTGCTCAGAGGTATACGCGAAAGTCCAATCCATGCAACGTACGGTACCTTCACACGACTCTGAATCCGGCGCACCTATCCGCCATCCGTGGCGACTCAGGTCGAAGGCAAAGAGTCTCCGAGAATTGAATGCTGCTCCGAATGCATTAATGTTGTTCGGTGAATCCTCTAGCATGACATACTGAGGTCAACTCTTGCTAACATCATGAATCATCAACGTGTCAGAGGACACCGACCCGATGGATTTCACACCGTACGCATAGCTTACAATATCTCACTTTCTCTCATAGTTGACATTGACTATTTTTCTTCCAAAGTGTTCATCCGTGCATACACCCCGGTCCCTGTAGCATACAATGCGAATGTGTTCAAGCCAAAGTTCATTGCGAGGCCGACTGTCATTGTGACCCTTCTTGTGCGTCCTGACACCCTCCTCCCGACGTGTAGCAACTGACGTGATGTCAATCGCTCCTTTGTTTTTGTAGGCAAACGACGATGGAAAGGGTGCGATTGCTCCGATTCCGATCAACCGTGCTCTCGCAAGTCAGATTGTCCTTGCGCGGGCGCTGGGAGAGAGTGCGATCCGAAGTTGTGCAAGTCGTGTACAGGCACAGAGAAACATTCGGAGTCGACAAGTTCGCAAGGTACGTACATCCCTGCTTTCTATCCCAAACGTTCTCAGTAAAACCGTGGCTTCCTTACGAGCAGGTCTCTCACAAGCACAAGGAAGATGCATGAATGTGAATCTCCAGGTTGGCAAGTCGAAGGTGAGAAGGCTTCTCCCAGCGTTGAACGTTGCTTTTACCTGATCAACTTGTAGCATCTGGAAGTACGTCGGGGGAAATGGGGATTTGGTGTTTTCGCCTTAGAGGACATCAAGAAAGAGGAGCTCATCTGTGGTAAGCTCCGCAACGCAGAAACAATGCCTATATTTACCTAAGCTCAATCGCATGCAGAATACACGGGCGAGCTCATCTTCGAACCTACAGTAATGTCTCGAGAGTACGTCACCATTCCTCCAACGTACAATTTTCCTCTTTATTGAATGTGATCGCCGCAACTCACCAGTATTATTGGCAAATTCCTCAAACGAGCATATGATTACCGATTGAACCAGAGTTACGACGTCGATGGTATGAACGTAGGGAACGAGTCGAGGTTTATAAACCATTCACAACGACCTAACTGTTTTGCGATACGTGAGTACATTTCTATGAGTGCACATGGATAGCTTGTACCAACCACAGTTCTTGCGACTCCGTATAGACTCTTTGGTGTATGGGGATCATCGGATAGGGGTTTTTGCGAGTGAGTGGTTTGAGTATTTCGGTGAATGCTCGAGGTGCTTATACTGAACCTGCTTTCTCCCCTAGAACGGAATATAGCAGCAGGAACCGAATTATTTTTAAATTACGGGAACGAGTTCTTTCACGATTCATAAACGTCCTAGCATCAAAACGTCTACACGCTGTGGGCGTGTAGTCAATAATATTGTATCTTTATACTCTGTATCGTACCTTATAGTACACACAACACAATACTTCTACACCTTCTTTTATTTTCGCTCCAATCACACTGCCTTCCGTTCCCTAATCCCGCCCTTCCTCTCATTTTCAGCCTTCGCCTTCGCCTGCTGAACCAACTCCCCCTCCTTCCTCCACTGCTTCCTCTCATACGCATCCCACTCCTCCCTCGCATCGATCCACCGCTCCTGTACATCCCTAACATCGCTTCTAGGTCCTTTCATCTGCCCAATCGCACTGGTGAATAGACCGGCTGCGTTGGGTCGTTGAGATGCTGCTAGGGAGGCTGTTTGGTCGAGTGCTCCGTCTGGGAGAGGTGCATCTGGGGGTGGGACGAATACGCAGCCGGTGGCTTTGTCGACCACTCGCATGAGGTGAAGCATCGATTCTTTGTCCTAGATTTATGTGATGAGGGCGGGAAACCGCGTGGTATATGAGGAAAAATGTATCGCGACGTACCTCGACTGCTAATGTTTCGAAACCCACTAGACCAAAATCTTCGATTAGAGAACATATAGCCATGTTCAATGCAGCGTATCGAGGGGAAGCGGCGGAAAGGGCATTCTCCAGATACGACAAGTCTTGAACTTCAGTGTAGAAATCCAAGTTGAAGTCTGAAGGCGAACGACAATGATTAGTGAGATCCGACAGGGATGTCCGAGTAAATCACTGACCTAGATCTCCATACTGCGTTATCAAGTCCACTTTTGAAAGGACATTGACGTGAGGCAGCTCTAGGTGCAACATCGCCCTCAGCGAGAGCATAAGGACCGAGACGTATTTCGAGGCATCCGTCACATAATGGGCATCACATAGATGAACAGCTGCTAACTACCTGCTGAGTTCAATACCAACCATGAGTGGCAAAGAAATATAATACGCACCCGACACCCACTCTTCCCTAACCTTTTAATTATCCTCTTGACACTCTCATGGTTCGTACTCAACTCGACCTGACCAGGCAGATCGAAAAGCACATATGCGTCTTTCCCGAGTTCGTTCAGACGGTCTTCTAACCAGTCGTAGTTTGCTTCCAAGTATTCCATGCAATACAGCATAGCCCCATTTGGTCCTAGTCCATGTTCATCCATGACATCTTGGAGAGTAATGAGGGACGAAATGTCGATCGCACAAGGGTATGGAATAGTTTCGTTCGCAGGATCCAGGTTCACGACAGAGATCGGTCGGTTCAAAGCATTGAATAGTTGGTATTTTCCATAGCAATATGTCGATTTCCCGCTCCCTGGTGAACCGCACACAACCTCTCCGAAAGGCATGCTGCTTTATTGAGGTATAGACAAGTGGAGGTAGAAAGCAAAGGGTAAGAGACGCCGGACTTGGGATGACGAAAGTAGATGTATTCAAATTCTCGTAGTAGCGAATAACATACAGATCACATACCAACTACATAACTACTAGTACTCAAAATACGACCTTGAATTTATGAATGGGTCAAGCACTGTGAAAGCAGCCCTGACAAGACACTGCTATAGGCTATAGTGGACAAGTAGGGAATGACGAGAAGTATACCAACCCTCGCCGCATAGATTATCTACCTTGCCAAACCCAGTTTGGGCGAATAACTTGAGGAAGCGGGAGCCATAAGCCATAAGATTAGTGGTAGCTGTTTTCAATGCGTTATAAATCAAGAATATGGTTAGATGCAGTCACGCCGTTTGCGCGTGGACGTTATTAATATCAATAATGGGCCCTTGGGAGGAGGGTGTTCTGGGGCGTCTCAACGCAGAACGAAGGGGCGGTTTAGGGATCAATCGGTGGTTCATGTCAATTCGAACGCCGGATTCGTTCATCCAGCCTGCGTTGGGTTCCGGGTAGTTCTATGATCGTCGTGTAAGCCTGTGGACGCATGCATGAAGAATTGCCAAAGTTACTCACTGCGAGGTCGGGTGGGTATTCCTGACCGGGCTCGGGAGCTTTATATCGTCCATCGTTCGTCCAGAGTTGGTCCCTAATTAGATGTATTAGATGAGATGCCAAATTATGTGTATCAAAAGAGTTTGCTTACCCTCGACGATTATACCAGCCTTTGCGGCGAGGCATGGGAGAAGGACATACTAGATTTTCAGTCCACCGAACGGACCTTTTAGTCGCGACGACCATGGTCGCCTCAGCAGAACCCGAATGGTGAGAAGATGAGGAGCTCCTCCTCGAGGGCGCAGGCGGAACAGGGCCATGCTGAAGCCCAGGAGGAGCCCGAGGTGTGTGTTCGTCGTACACAGGACTTGTAGGTTCCTGCCGCCCCGAGCCCGAACCAGAGGAGCCAGAGTGCCTAAGGGGCGGCCTAACAGTTGAGGGGACCTCAACCGGTACCCGCGGAGGCTGCTCTGAGCCGTTCCGACGCACGGGGATGGACAAGGGCACAGAGGCCCCTGTCGCAGGTACATTACTAGGCTGCCTTAATGGAGCGCTAGTAGAGTAATAATACGGGACATCGTCCGAGATGACAGTATCACTGTCGTCATCCGATGCTTCATAAGGACGAGAATAAGGCGTCGTCGAATATTGACGGCTTGTTTGAGGTGCGCTGAGTGAGGTTACACGGTTGCGCTTCGGTATAGTAGTCGTGGGTATTATGCCTCGTGTTGGAGGCGGGGCGGGATACAATGTGGTGCTCTCCAGCAGCGCCGTAGTCTCCAGTGTCTCGGTGCTACTACTTGCCCGAGTAGATGAAACCTCCAGGGCTACGGAAACCACTGCGTCTGAGTTGAACTCATCGTCCGAGCTTGATGATGAGGAAGGACTGGAGAGGAGATCGGTTGCGGATGATACTGAGCGTTCATAAATATAAGTATCGGGTATCGAACTGGGGTAAATTTGGTATGGCCTCTGGGATTTTGAACGTTTAGGCTCAAAGGGAGGGGCATAGACGGAGAGTTGGTGAGGGCGGGTCTCTGGGGGTGATGGTTTCCTCTCGGAATCCTGACGAGTTAACTTGTTGGTGTTTGAGGGGGCACGCGACTGGCTTGTGCTATACTCCAACTTGGCAGCAGCAGGAGCGGCCGGCGCAATTGCTGGTGTCGGCGACGGATTCCTGAAGACATGGTAGGAAAATCCGCGAGGGACCTCCAGGAGCTACAAGCACGTTATTAGTCCCCGGTGTCGCCGCTAACCGACGCATGCGATACTCACCTTCGAGTTGTTGCGAGCGGGGGCGGTACGTGAGCTCTTTGTGTCGAAGCCGACTAGCGACGAGAGCATGGTGATCATGAGCGGACCTGAGTCCTACTGGGAGCTATGCGAGGGTCTTGACAGACCTTATATCGATACTAAGACGAACCTGGCCTGCAGTTCGGTAGGAAGTAGCATCATGTTCACACACGAGTTAGCCATAAGCACTACGGGAGGTGCGCTCCGGAGACAGCAGGCATGGTTTGAGTCTCATCTGCTGGATCTCGGGAAGCAGCGTTCAAGGTGAAGTCGTGCCCCTTTCGCGGACATCCAGAGCGAGTTTATGAAGAGTTTTGAGATTGACACAAGAGCTCCGGTGTCGTCGCGATGATGTAGGGCCAAACCCTAGCTGAAGTCAGTTCGAAGATCAGGTCAGTGCTATTTGGTATACAACTCTCGCATTCCCGTGAATTTTTCCCGTATTCGGAGGGAAGATCTTGCGGTGCAAGCCTCGAGGCTCTATGAAGAAGGCACTTGATTGGCCTGTTTACAACATGTACCAAACACGACCATTTCGCGAGGTCTTTGCACTCGATCAGAGCAGATTTGGCAGCTGTTGTAGAAACGAACGCGAAGCGCCCGGCGTTGTGGTGCGCCTGCTCGTTGTGCACGCGAGGTAGACTTGGAGCGATTCATGATGTAAAAAGATATTAGTAGAACAATGTTCAATGCTACAGATAGTGATTAGGACAATACAACACGTTACCAAACACCGCCCAGTGCCATCCAATCTTTCATGACCGTAGCCCGCTCTGTTCCTATTTGTCGAGTCACTTCGTCCTGTCTCGTGACAGGGAGGTCCTCAAAGGCGGAGAGCAAATTTCCGTCCAGTATACCTTTCGTAAGAGGCCTTGCTACACGATCGTTCTGGACAATGCTACAGCGGCGAGTCAAGACACCGTTAAACACGTTGAAGGGGATGCTTGACTCTTACCGGAAGGCTTTGGGGTTAAGACCGGCGACGTGCTGCACGTTCCTAGTCAACTGACCCTGGAGCAAGTGTAGACGTTTGGAGGCCGCCTCCTCAACATATGTAAGAGAAGTTAACGATCCGTCCGTTGAACCTGGGCAGCCATTAGTGAAATGTGCGTGACTGCAAGCTATTTCCGCACATACCACAAACGATCTTCGACTGGGGGATTTCGATGTCTGCTCCAGTGCCGTTTGCTCTCCTGGCAATGACGTACGAGGTGCGGTACTCAGTGTGACCTTGGAACTCTGTGCGGCATAGCAGGCGTTGACCGTCCCTTGATTCTGGGTCTAGAGCGTGTCTGATATAAGCCACATGAATTTCGGCGTGATTGTGCGAGGAACTAACCATGAGGGTTGTACTCGTATTGTCTTAGCACCCCTTCCTCATCACAAGCCATGATGCATACTCGACCATTGGCGAAAAAGAGGTCGGCACGCGTGATACAGACGTGCTCAATATCTTTGGCAAGAACGACCAGTTTGTATGGATCTTCCTACAAGGACATTGTCAGCGGATTATGGCAATTCAGAAAACTTGGACAAACCTGGAAGGCTACAAACCAAACGCTCTTGACGGCATCACCTATGACTAGAAGATTCTTGACTGCCCGTAGCGAGGTCACATAAACGCCTACGTCGAGGAAAGCAACCCCGACAAGACGTTCATCAAGGTCGAACGCACGCACGAAAATCTATGCGAGGTTAGTAAGTCTCACTGGGCATCATCACTGTAATAGAATACCTTTTGACCCATAGAAGACACTAGGTAACCATCCATTCCGCACAGGGCAGTCACAGGACCTTTGGCATCATCTCGGCAGAGCAACTTCAGTTTATACCACCGTTTAGGAGTCATGGAGGGGTCGGGAACAACCTCAGCGACTTCGAAGATGTATACCTTAACCACAGTGTCAGAAATTGTGTAGGTTAGAGACCTTCAACTTTGCTCACTGCTCCCTTGACGGCCAAGTCTTCACCACGATTGACTGTCGTGCCAACAGCGATGAATTCCTTCATCCCAGACTCGGTACTCGTCGTTTCCAGCGGCAAGCATTCGATGCAAGTGATGAACTCGTTTTGCGCAAACTCATAACTGTCTATCATGTCAGCAGTGCGTATACACGATGATAAGACTTCTCACCCATCCATTGTCACCCAGTTCTCCGGCGAGATGAGCTCTAGAGTCGAGGTCTCACAGTACGGATAAGAGATATTCGAAGCTGCCGGATTTTCGTCACAAACAACGCTAAAGAAGACGGCACTTGTACTCACCGTCAGGCTCCCAGATAATGTTCCCGTCATCATCATATGATGCAAATTTAGATTGCAGTGATGAAGCTGCGACCAGTAGCGAGGACGTTGGTTCATACACGACGTGAGAATAGACTCGTTGTCGAGGTATTGTGCGGGACGGCAAGGGATTCTCAAAGTTGATGTCAGGAATCCACTCTAAGAGACTAGGGCCCTGTGACGCTTCGTCAGTATTTTGATCGGCAGCGGCATACTGGTACCAGATATACACGTGGATCCGTACCTCTTCGGAGTAGAGAAGAAAGTCTCCCTTCGATTCCCACAAGGAACACGCTGTAAACGCATGCACGACGGAATGGCCAGAGGGGTGAATTCTTACTCCTCCCTTATCAGTTCCAAGAATCCAACATGGTCGGTCTCCGGTGAAGAAAACCCCCGAAAAGGTCTTGCCAGGTGTTGGAGACGTCACGAAGGGGATCAAGAGTCGTGAAATACGCTTCTGTTCTGCAAGAACTGATTTCTCATTCTCTTCCGTGTGAGGTTGGATATCGAAAGCTCTGGAAACAACCTTCACAAACTTCACGAGTAGCGTGTACGCCCTAGTCGACGGCGGAGTTTCTGTGGAAAGAGAAGGTGATGGGACGGCCTCGTATATTGCGAAGTGTCCAGAACGCAAGAACACCTGCAACGCAAAAGGGGTAGGTAAGCAGATATTACTCCATGACGAACTAAAAGCACCGTACCAGGAGGTAAGGCTTTGGATTTGACTCCCCCAGCATGGCGATACAGATCTGTTCAATGTCAAGTTCATGTGGCTTGCGGGGAGGATCCTGAGGTAGTGACAGTGCGGGCGGGTCCCCTGAATCAACGAGGACGCTCTCCAGCATGGCGACCGCAGTTGAAGAGAAGATCAATGTAAGCTTCGGCAGCGTCCAGATCTACGTAGAGAGCGTTAGGCTACGTCAAGACTGAATCTCGGCTCGCGCTCATTAGACATACCTCCATGACACCTTGAGGTCGGCATAAAATGAGCCATTGAGTTTTGTTGCCTGCGACTGCAGCCTGTAGAGTGGTGGTTGTGTTCTTCTCTGATGCCTCGGCAGCTGCATTGAGCTTGGATTGGAAGACCCCAGACGTATCCGTGTAGAAGCACCCCGCTATGTATTTTGACGTCTTTTGAGAAGCAAGGTTTAAGGTTTCATACGTGAGCCTCGGATATGAAAGCGTACCTTCTCTCCCATCGGGGACATGTCCTTACGACGTATCTTGCCTCTCTCGGACTCACCAATGAATAGACCCAAAGAATCATCCTCGCGGATTATAAGCACGAATGGGTCAGATATACTACAATACCGTATCTTTGGACGCGGCAAGTTCCCATCGAGATCCTTGATAATTTGACGTTCAGTACCATCTTTGTCGCGAAACTGTCAGATACATCCATGACGTGAGGCACGTGTGTACGGAACTCACCTGGCTCAAGGACACGAATTGAATTGGACATGACGTGCAGAATGGCCGTGCCTTGGAAGAAAGGTGCAGCACCAATAGTAGTCCCAGGAATTCGAGTTGTAATAGCGATATCAGTCTTCGCGGAGCGTGAAGCAATCTGAACACGAGCATGAAGTGCATTGCAAGCATACAGCCACCAAACGGTACTCACACGCGAGAGGCCTGGCGAAGGATTTGCGTCCGTGCTAATGATCACCGCATCATTCTCCGCACGATGTGGGTTCGACAGTCTTTCGTGGGTGGAGCCATTAATTTTGACTGCCTGTCTAACAGGCAATGACCACATCCCTCGTCCACCACCGATGGCATGCAGCTTGCGCTTGACGCGACTAGGGAGATCACGCTAAAATAGGAATATAAGTGAATACTTGTACGGAGCAGGAGCCACGAACGCAACGCACCTGGAATAGCGTGAAGCCCCCAAAGGAACCGGACCCTGTGGCGGCGACAAGCTCCGGGACAGGACGATCCTAATCAAATGCGTAAGCGAAAGTTGAAACTACTCAGACTGACACTTACCCCGTTCTTCGTGACAGCGAATGTAATGTCGGAAATTGGCCCATATGCGGGAATGATATCGCAGAGCGATAGATGAACCACCGTACGTGTCTTCTTTGCAGCCACAGCGCTGTTGGTGTCCCCGTTCACTGTTTCCTTGTCTTCCGTCTTCATAGGCCCATAAATGTCTATAAAATGGGTATAAGCACATATATATCAGCGAATCAAGGATTTTACCATCGTCATAGTCCATTTCCATTTCCTTGGCCTGATCAACTACCGCTGCGGGTGCAGCGTCCATATCGACGTCCTCAGGGACCTCTTCTTCCACCCTGTTTGCTTTGAGCAGTACAGTAGGGCCAACTATACTACCAATGAAGACAAAGTCATCTGGTATTCGCCGAATGATTGTAGGCACGGTCGTTTGTGCGACTGGGTTAGCAATATTGATCTGCGATACGGTACGGCCATCCGCGACGATCTCTACGGGGTAGACGACACCCTCCTTCAAGATAACGAATAACGACTTGTCATCCACGAACACAGCGCTCGAACCTTCCAGTTGCAGATTCCGCTCGTCGTTATTCGATTGATTTCCCGACGAGTTAGATGTGTCGCTGATACGGTTAGCCCACCCATTCACAGGCAGAACGACTCTTCGTGAGGTTTGGTCGACATGAATTATAGCGTTGGCCGTCGTTACCACCACACCGCCAAGAGAACTTGAACAGGGCGTCAGGTATAGTGAATCGTATGGAAGATTCTCAACTGCTGTGATGATGGGGCAGTTGCGTGTGACGACGTCCAAAGTGAAGATGAACATTCCGACAGTGTCTTTGAATTCCTTGAGTCGTCTGATGAAATACGAACGTTTAAACATATCTTCAAATGCAACCAGCAATAAGAAACCAACCCAGTCCATGTCTGTGTTCGCTGGAATAGCACAGCGATAGTGGGATTGTTGAAACCTGGTAGAAATACAAAGTCAATGACGTTTCGTATTCGTTCGTCGACATCGGCCGCAAGGTCGAGTATGAAACTCGGCGAATATGGCGTTTCCCTTGCTTGCGTATCTGGCTCCATGACATCCAAGTCCACTTGAGATTGATAGAATGGAAGTATGGCAAGGGAGTCCTTTGGTAACAATAACGCAGCACATCTTGAGAGAGGATCTGTACGCAGTTGTGCTCGGTGCAGAGGCGTATCAATCGCAGCCTAACGGTCCAAGTGAGCGAGGGATCCAATACGATACAAAGCTACGTACAAGTTGAGGGGCACGTTCATAAGTATGTATCGACACCGTTATGAGGTCTTCTACATCTTGAGACCATTCAAGAAGAGCAATCTATCGTTAAGTTAGAAGACAGGATTCGCGTGACATAGTGTACACTTGCCTTGGCATCCTTGAAGGAAACAAGCAGTCTATCAAGCCCGTCTTCACTGGAGTTGATGATTCGGACAGCTTCTAATCCCGTGACGATACCATGCAACCGATGCTCCCGAACAAGGTAGAAGCGTTGCACGGGTGGGGGGATTAGGGCGTCGTCGTTCGCGCTGGACTACATTGACAAACGTTATCGTCAGCTCTCATTCAATACGATGCTTAGAATCACTCCAGGGATTGCCGCGAAAAATTCCATTGCAAACCTCGGAATAGGACAAAAATTTGGGTACCATAATATTCACCTTGACCATCCCAACGTTCACGAACCCTTCTCCAGACGCGTCCATCTCCACTTCACCCTCAACAGCCTCAGTGCCTTTCCGAACACTCGCTCGTCGTTCCCGCTCATCGTCCTTGTTGGCTGATATAGGCGCAAGTTCTTCCCGTACTTCGAATATCCGGAGATAACTTGAGCGTGCCACCACTACATTGAAAAGAACTCGTCCAGATGCATGTGACTGGCTAGCTATGAGCGTTGAAGGAGTAAGCTTGAGGCATGCGGCAAATTCAACTCCGCTGGCTGGAAGGATTTCGTGTCGAACGGAATGCATGGAGGCTCAGAACAAGACACAACCAAGGTGCTGTAGTACTATTTCCGACCCACACCACCGATCGGCCGCAAAAACCAGCTGGTAATCGACAGACAAAGTATATCAGCTTCACTGAATGTACCTGGTAGATGTTGTTAGTGCGACCTTCAGTACCAGGCTACCATACAATTCAGAATGTATGGATGTACGCGGGCGGACGTCAGGGATAAGAGCAGAAGAGACCAGAGGCAGAAGAGCGCCAGGCGTTCAATATCAACTAATGAACCGGTTCGGCGCTCGGTGGATCAGTTCGTTTGGGAGGACCAGTTCACTATCCGCTCGGCAAAAGGCAAGTTTAAATTTAGGGATAGAATTGTCCAAGTACACTGTGTTAATACTCCGCAAGAAATAAAAGCGAATCGACAGAAACAAGAATGCAAGGTAATCAATCCGACGACAATATCTCAATCACTTCTGCCGGGTCATTCCTCTCCCTCTGTTCCTTGCTTGCCGCAACTTTGAATCGCTTCGAAGATCTTCTGGTCGTGGCTTTGGGAGAGCGTCCAGACGATCTCATGTTGGGACGCCATGATATATCACCCTCAGATTCGTCCGACGAGTGACCTCGATTGGAATAAGCGTCGGTAGTACGATTTGGACTGGACCCATATCGCACATTGTCCCGAGATGCTTCTGTGTCATCGTCCGATGGAACCACGACCATACTCTTCCTTTTCTTTCCCCTCTTCGCTGAAGGTTCCGCTTTCGCTGATGCAGGCTTTTCATCGCTATCTTGGTCTTCGGCGCTTGGATATTTCTTCTTGAATTTGGCCGGGGCCTTTTTCTTCCCTTTCGTTAGGAACGAGAAACTTATACGGAGCTTGTCTTTCTGTCCTAGATTTGATTCTACCTGTTCACGAGTGAGGCGGGTGAGGCATGTTACCATCTCGCCTGGAAGAAGGTACACGTTAGAAGTGTACGCGTTCACCTCGATTTCTTCCGTTAGGAATTTGTAAATGTAAAGCTGGGTGATCAAGAACTCGACCTCCTGCGCATTCAACGAAACGAACGAAATGAATAAAGGTGTAGTCGTGAGCAGGACCGAGTTCACTGACCTCTTTAGGCATTTTGACAAAGTCACCTGCGACTTCTATGACATCGACGAACCCTTCTGTAGCAGCGCCTCGTCCATGGTTAGGGATTTTGAACGTGCCCTTCCCATTTCCACGCGTCATTTCCGCCAATTGAGCAAGGGTCACTCGGCCACCCTGCGTCTTCACGGCTTGAGCCACCTTGAGAATCTGCCACGAGGCTAACGTGACATCCCGCTGGTCCACGCTGTCTTTGTCTCTTTGGCAGTTATCACAATGTCCGCAGGGCGTGAGCGCGTCCTCGTCTTCCGTTGACCACGAGGACACCGAGATCTTGGATGCGAGCGAGAAGTAACTAAGAAGAAGACATCACGTCAGTCATTACGAGCATAGTGTTTGAGTCTCGTCATAGTGGGAGAAGGGCGTACCGAGCAAATTGGATCTTCCTACATGTGTCGTGGTTCTGGGCGAATTCTAACATAGCACGGACTGTCCTCACTTTCGTCAAACGCCATAGGCAAAGAAGAGGATCAGCAAGACGCACCCTTCGCGGTCCCGGTGACATCCCTGCCTGTCATTCTGAGCACATTCTGGCCATCCTGGGGGCGGTAATACAAGACGCAGTCGGCTTCCTTCCCATCCCGACCTGCACGTCCCGATTCTTGATAGAAGCCGTCGAGTGATTTCTACTGTTGACTCAGCATAGTTACGAGAACCAACGGGGCTGGACGTACGGATATCTAAAAGAATACATTCATTAGTTCACCCTTGGAACAGAAGCAAATAATACTCACAGAGTGATGCAACACATAACGAACGTCACCCTTGTCGATACCGAGGCCGAATGCTGTCAATAACATACGATCAACAACGCTACAACCGCACCAGTAATGCATGTTTTCTCACTCACCAATGGTAGCACAAACGACCTTCACTCGACCCTCGCGCCAATCATCGTGTATCTTGAACTTGTGTTCTTCGGAAAGAGAGGCATTATATTCGGCCGATTTAATCCGCCCCTTGCTTTCTCTCTTCAGACCTTCCGAAACCTCTTGCGATTCCTACACATTTCTATGCTCAGCTCGGTTGTATGTTACGATTCAATGCGATCCGAACCTTGACTGTGAGGCAGTACACGATCCCACTGTCGTTCGGATGGTATTGCAGTATGTAATTCGTCATCTCCTTGATTTGGGCATTAGCGGAAGTTGCCTTTGGGAACACCTTGTAATTCAGGTTCTTTCGGTACAATGGACTGGAAAAGTACAGGGTTCCATGAGGTGTGGCTCCTATAACATATATAAGTCAACGACAGAACAATGATAGAAAAGCGAAGGATTCATACGGCGTCCATCCACGACTGGAGGAAGCTCCAAAACCTTGACGATGTCGGCCAAAACGTCGGGAGGACAAGTTGCGGAAAGCGCGAGAATCGGTACATTGGGACACCTCGCACGTAACGTCTTTAGTTTCTGATAGTCCGGTCTGCTGGAGTGAACTTTTGGTTCTCATCCTAAAGACCGGCGATGCTTACCGGAAGTCGTGACCTTGCTGTGATATACAATGCGCTTCGTCAATAACGATACGAGCTGGGAAGGTTCAGCTATTAATCTTGGCCAGACCGATGAAAAGACATCACACGTACATAACATTCCGGCATTGGCCAACCTTTGTATCTGGGGAAGCAAGTAGCTACTTTTCGCGATTTTCTCTGGCTGTTCATCCAGGTATCAATAACATGCCGCGTAAACCGCGAGATTGGCCACGTACGGACGCATATATTAGCTTGATATTTCTCACATTAGTCTCGCCTGAGATCATTTCCTTGATAGCGTCCTGTATTCGTCGACCCTCTTCGGGCGATGATCTCGACGAGGTAAACATCTCTGCTTTAACTACAATAGAATCGTGAGTGGCAGTGGAGCTTAGTACTGTTGGCCGGGGACTCACTGCCGCGTTCCTGAAGATTGAGGATCTGGTCCCTCATGAGAGCCAAGAGAGGGGATACGACGAGTGTACATCCAGGAGAGATAATAGCGGGGAGTTGATACGTCAAGGATTTTCCACCACCTATAGAGAAGCCATTGAGATTAACATGAGCTCCGGAGGTCGATCCATATAATTTGTGCACAGGCGATCTTGATGAGGATTCGTCTTGACACTTGATGCACATCCAAGAGCGCGGGTGTACAATGGACATATATATCGCATAGGATCTCCCAAGCAATGCACACACAGAAGGTTCGGAGACAGAAGCAGAAGCAGACAAAGGATATACCTGTAGGCATCACATACACAATATCCCTCTTATCTATGCTAGCATTGCAAACACTTTGAAATCAAGAAATTAGGCAAGGTGTTTCCAGCGCAGTAGACGAAACTCACGCTTCTTGGCATAACCGAAAACTCTCGATACCAAAAACCTCTCGCATTCGTGCCTTCAACCCAGAGGACCACTCAAATTGGCCATTGGCATAGTCGATCTCGTGGCCACGTGCATTTTCCTTACCCTTACCCTTATCACTGATTGGGGTCAGAGACGACCCGCGCTGTGTCCGAGTCTGTGCTTCCAGTTGCCGGATTGCGTCTTCACATTGAACTTCGAGTTGTTTCCGAACTGCTTGCAGGTCATGTATTTGGTTGTCAATGTCCTTCATTTCCTTCCTGAGAGATCTGATTTGATTTTCCAAGTGGAGTTTGGGAGAGTAGCCTGAGTCATCGTCCCCGAGCCCCGCGTTCAACGATTTAGAGCTTGAGGGACCGGCTGACTCGGAGTCTTGAGTTTGGTGGCTTCTAGCCGACTCGCGTAAGATCTCTTGGAAGACTGACTGCATACGTCGACATCAGGGGGAAGATCTGATAAAGGACGTAAAGAAACACACGTCGTCCGAGCCTAGGGCATCGTCCGCATAAAGAGACATGCCAACCTAGGGGGTAATCGAACTCGTTTTCTCGTTATAGAGTCCTTAGAAATGGTACCTGTTGCACAATGTGTGAAAGCGAACGAGAAAGCTGGCCGGTGGTGGTCGGTCGCGGACTATATGCGCGTAAGGCCTGCGTTAGGCAGAAGTGAGAACACGCGCACTTCATGAAGGTCAGGTGCACCGCGTTCTCTTGATTTGTACTTGTTTGGCACGTTACTGAACCGTGCTGACAGTGTCGCAAAAACCAAATTTCCCTTTTCAGGCAGCCTTTATCATTGAAATCCCTTGGAAGCCGAAAAATCCTGACAATCTCTTGAAATCCTGTCAAAATAGGTTGTAAGGGAAGTCATACTCTGTTGTAACCGACTTGTAACCGGCATTGCAACTGCTTGTAAGCCGAAGAGCGTTACTAATACTGGGCAAGAGGTGGGAAGCAGGTCAGGACGATCTGTCAAGGAAGTCCAAGTTCAATTGCAAGTTTGAGCTGACGGAGAGCGCCAAACAGAGTCTGAACCCTGTCACTTACAGCGTCACCGTTGCCACTTCGCAAGATCATGTGATCGCGACTGTGAGGTGTTCGAGAACTTAGATGTAGGGGCTTTCAAGGGAAAGCCTAAACGCCACCTGAACGATGACCATATTGCCTTAGGTTAGCCCATTTAACAAGTCAGTAAACCGGAAAGGAACGAAATGAACTTGTACTACTAGGAGTCACAGAAGACAACCAGTCAAAGGTATTCACTGGCAACACGATCTGAACAATAACGATTGATGTGATATAAATAATATACATGCCATGAGGACTAGATTAACCCTCTCATCCAATGCAAAATCCAATCAATGTCCAGTAAAAATATTGTTGCATAGTGAACTCAAACCACCACCTCCGATGTCACCATTGTATGACCCTCAACCCCTACTTCGAGCCCTGAGACCGGAGACGATTACTTCGTCTCGAAGGCTGGCGAGACACACGACCAGAAGCCCTCCTACCCTTACCAGTGCTGCCCGTGCTGACATCGGACGAGGTTCGATCCAAGCGACGAGGTGCACTGCCCGAGGCAGCCGCATTGCCAGTTGACGGCTGTCCTAAGTTCGTCTTCTTCGTCTTCTTCGACTGCCTCGCCCTCTTTGCAGGATGGTTAGGACGGTTGGAAGGTCCGGCTTGGGGCTCCTCCTCGTCGTCATCGTCGTCCTCGGGTTGTTCAATGGGCATGGAACGTTTGGAGGAACCGCGAGAAGTGTGAATGACTTCCCTGGCATTGTTGTATCGCGTCGGGCGCCGCCTAGGACGAGGGAGTCCATCGGTATCGGGCGGCGTCGACCACCCCGTAAGACTTGAGGGCAGCTTCAAGGGGAGAGGTTCGGGACCGCCTTGCTGGTTGGGGTTGGCGGATGCAGAACGTAATGATTCGGC
>MU275424.1:16763-36411 GCA_022160315.1 Panus rudis PR-1116 ss-1 | reverse complement strand
ACCAGTGAGGCTTGAGTCCGAGTGCTCTGAAAGGGGAGTGACCAAAATTGTTGCTAAGTCCAGTTACCCATATAGGCAGGCGACTGCGTGTGGTCATCATCGTAATGTACATCTCCTTGGCAAAGCCAATGTGGCTGAGTGGTATGGGATAGGTCGGTGTAACTTAGGAGTTTGTTGGATTTGTCTTGAAGCGCGGGTTCGATTTGTGCTGGTCGTATTTTTCTTTTATTGCTCGGTGTTATCTTGCCAAGCGCTTTGATATGATCACCGGTAATCTTTACGTGATGGGAGAATTTTCATGTTTCCGTCACACTTAGGTTTTGATAATTTTATGATTTTCTCTTGAAAACTACATGAAAATCCCTGAATCATATCTGCGTTGACGGGACTGTCCGCCCGTGTACACGGTGGCGGGAAACAGCGATTCGCGAAGGAGAGGACCAGCATGACGACCTTCGGACAACCCCAAGCGGGGCGACCGTACGGGTTTCTCGTCCACGGCGGCCGGCGATTCAGCGTTAAGCGGCAATTAACTTCCCCACACTTCACTTTAATGGCGCGGAGTTTCGTAACGTGGTCGTACCTTGACGCGTTGCTGGCAAGATCTTCTTCTTGAGGTCTCATCTCATGATCTTGACAGAACACCAGGGTCTCTCCAGAACACAGGAGAACACCGCCTTGATCTATGTAATTTCACCTATCCTTCTCAATAGACTTTTCCTGCGGCCTACTAGGGCCTCTACTACACTTAGCGGCCTTGGGTCTAGAAAAGGTGATGTTACCCTACCATCGGGAAGCTACCCACACTCCGTAGTACAGTGCTTTGCATATGATCGTGCCGGTTGCATTGGGCACGAAGTTGTTTGTGTCTGCCAAACAGTGACAGGCCCGACCGGTCCGATATCACAGATACCTCTTTTGGGTGTGTCACAGCGCAGCGCGTCGAGAACGAACTTGAGATCTTGGTATGTACCTTGTACATGTACCTGCAATGCTTCCACCGCGCTCGCAACCGTAGTGTCTGTAGCAATTACTGGCATGTTCAGAATGAACGTCGTCGGATTTGGATGGTTGTACAACTCAAAACTAATTGTAACGGAAACGAGTGACCCTCCTGTGACCCCGCTGTGACCCGCTGTGACTATTTGGCTCGTACAAACAACTTCGTGCGAGTGCAACCGGCACGATCATATGCAAAGCACTGTACATACTGGCGAGGTAGCCTGTGTGGCTGCGTTTCGTTTTTTATGATTCGTGATTAGCGTCCCTACATATTTACGCGTCGCGCGGCTCCGCCCAAGGCTCCCATAAGATAAGTATATGTATGTAGGCAATGCAGTCCCGTTCACGGTGAGTTCCCTTCCCTTTGTCGGCGATCCTCTCCCCTACTCCCTTCCCCTTCTACACACTCACTCCCCTTTCCTCTCGTTGTCTATAATATTTGATTTATTGTGCGAGACGCGGAGTAGATTGTGAAAGAGCATTGACCAGTTAGAATCGTAGTCGTCATGCCTGTGTTCGAGGCAACGACGATCCTAGCTGCTGCGCAGCCAACCGCCTCGGGAGTCCTTGGAGGGTTGCTCATTTGTTTCTGCATAATGTTCATGTAAGCAAAGTTTCCATTTCTCTGCGCTATACTGATTCCTGACGTATTGGTTCAAAGGCTGTTTGGAGTGACAACCTGTCAGGCGTACATCTACATGCTGAATAGCAAGGATGATCCATTATGGATAAAGCTCATGGTCCTCATTGTTTGGTACGTTCTCCCTCCCCCCGTCCTCTCTCCCAGCCAACGCTCATCCATCCTCTGCTATAATTTCCTCCGACACATTCGTTCCCTATCAAATCACGATCACCCCATCGTCTGACCGCTCACGGGCGATCGCACACAACCCAGGCTGATGGAAACCGCTCACTCGGCATTCTCCATCCGTATGCTCTACTTCCTCGTCATCATCGGCTTTGGGAACCTCGCAAACGCGCAAATCGTTGATTGGTACGTTACCCTTGTCAATGTCTTCCTTGTTCTTCCTTTCTCTTCTTTGATCCACGAGATCTTTGCTTTTCACCGGATGAGACATGATCATAATCAACTGACCTGTGCTCCGGTCTGCGCCGGGTATTGTGTCTTTTGTAGGAGTCTTGCTGTGAGTTTGTTCGCTTCTTTCTGATATCGGAGCAATGCAACAGCGCTGGCTGAACACGCGTGACTTGGCGGTTGTTATGTAGCCTATCGTCATTTTGGAGGTAAGCCCATCTTGAAAATATGAGAAAACGCACGTCCTACAATAACTTCATTTTCATTCTTTGCCGTACAGAATTTGATTCTAATCGTTGTCGAGGGATTTTTCCTCCGTCGCATGTGGATTCGTGAGTCTGCCGTTCATTTCGTTCTAATTCGTTATGAAGAGCTACGCCGCTAATGGCAAATCCAGTCAGTAAGGGATCTATACCTCTCGTTGCCGGCACAGTACGTTCTCTCGGTGTGAGATCAGCGGTGATACATTTCACTTACGTCTTCCCGTTTTCGTAACCCAAGGCGTTCCTTCTCGCCGCACGAATCGGTAAGACTTTCTTTACCCGCCTCTGACTCTCCGATGATGACGCTAAACTGATTCGGCTTCACTGTAGGTTGCCATACGAGTGAGTACCCGCTGTTCACTCGATTTCACCAATTCTCTAACGTCTGCATATTCTCATTCCTTCTATGAATCAGCCGCTATGGTACTCGGGTAAGCACAATACCTATTCACCAATCCCTCCGTCCTGGTACTCAACCGCTTCCTCTTCATGCAGTATTGAAGTCAAGACATGGGAAGCGTTCCGAGAGGACCAAGGATCGAATGTACGTTCACAACTATGAATCCTCACCGCCGACACCACCCTTTCACCCATATCACCTTGTTCACCGCCGATTAACCATACACTTATAGATCACGGTACAAGTGTCCAACTCGCTCTCGGCAGTCGTAGACGGTATCATCGCGTTGAGTATGATATACTACCTGCGTAAGGGTCAAGGTGATATCGAGAAGTACGTTTTCCCTTGCCCCATTTTTGTTTCGTAGAGCCTGTGGAAAAATAATCTGACTGCATTGACAATCTTCTAGAACAAACGACATGATCAGACGGTTGATGGCGTATACCGTTAACTCTGGTGCTATTATGATGTACGTCCCTTGCCCTCAAATCAATGAGTGTCCCTCGCTGATGATCAATGTTGCATTGGACAGGATTGTCTCGTTGGGTGTCACCATCACCGTAAGTCGCCGTCCCAGATTTTTTGTCGTACTGTGATTGGGGTAATTGACTCGGCTTGACCGTCGCCTCAGTACGCAACCGCCAAGGAAAGTCTCGTCTTCTTGGGATTCGTCACCATGGTTAGCAAGGGTATGTGTTGACCAAGTATAACAACGAAAATCATAGCTCATCCATCTTCACAACCGCACACAGTGTACGCAAACTGCCTCTACGCAACCCTCAATGCACGTCGAGTACTACGAAACATATCCAAGGGCGAGAGTAACTTCACGAACCAGTCAAGGCATGGTGCGATCGAGTTGTCCAAGTTCACTGTATCGCCGACGGGTACTGTGGGTGTCTCTCGTTGTACTTCACCCTTTTGTTCCGCTACAGTATCCCTTCGTCTTTTCCACCGCCGTCTCTCTGTCGTTCGAACCCAAGCTCTCTTTACGCCTTCGTTCTGCGTTTCCTTCCACCGCTCTTTCCAATTTCCCTAAGTTACTCCCACTCGTCCTCCCCTCTGCCCTCTCCCATTGCCTTCTCTCACGCTGTCCACGTCTTTCATTTTCTCTTTCCCCTCTCTCTTTTTGCCCCGCGTAATCCCAAACTAATACCCACTTCTTCGCTAGCGTCCCGGCCGAATCGAAATTTACCAAGAAAAAACCCAAATCACCGACTCACAACCGTACTCTGAGACACGTAGTCACCTCGATCACGAAGCTGAGAAACCCGGTTTCGTCGCTGTATAAATTGCTCCCGTCGTTATGGTCGTTCAGCGGTACAAGTGTTCAATTATTGGACCACCGTGTCCGAGTTCCTCCACTGCTTCGATCGAGTACTCGTACATGATGCGGTACTGTTCGAACCTCGCTCGCAACCGGTGGCTCGAGTCCGCCAAGTGTGATGTATTTATCGTTATGGTTTACAATACGGTACAGGCTGAGGCTCCACGAGACCATCGTCCCCCCTGAACCTCGTAGCCCTCCCCCTTCCCCAAGGCGTTTTCGTGTTCAGACAGATGCATAACTGGGTTGTGTATGCGTGTATTAATACTATAGCAGGTTTGATATATAGAGTGTTCATAGACAGGCGCAAGCATGCAGTTTGGTGATATAGATGGACCGCAGTGAGAGTAGGAACCATTGGAGAGGCCAGCGAGAATAGGGGAGAAAAAACAGTCCTTTTCCATAGTTAAATACTCGAACAACAAAGTCTTCACGCAAGCGGCGCAACTTGAAGCTTGAATTTTGATAGACTACAGAGCAGTTGACGGCTTGGTACAGACCTTCGAAGCCACACGACGCGTCCGAGTCGAAGCTGAGCGGGCTGAGTGCACGAGGTCGCGACGCGCAGACGCCCACCGTTTCGTCCACGTCGCGTCCACGTGCACAGCTGGCAGGCAACATCCGACGTACGTCCTTCCTCTGCCTCAGACCCTCTCAGCTCAACCCCCAAAGCAAAACGAGAAATGACCGCGCCATCCTCCTTCAGAGTCATGAAATTGGCATGGACACTCGCCGGTAAGGTAGAAGATCAAGGGATAATAGAGGTTCTCAACGCTCCCACCGTGACGGACTCGGAGGACTATATCTCACCCTGGCAGCTTGAGACGACTCGGACGCGGCAGATTGACGTGTCTAAGGCTACTCTCCATCCTGAAGTGTATTTTTGTCCCTGGAAAGAGAACAGGGATGAGGCTGTCGACCTTCAAGTTCTTCTACCGGTCCCTGATCACGATGGGATGGAGCGAGAGAACCCTAAGCCTGTCTTACATCGACGGGTAGTATACGCTCAAGTAGGGAAGCCACTATATTCATTCAAATCTCAAGCAGAGTTCCTACGTGGGTTCCGGGCGATCGTTAACGGTGAGTTTTCTAGTTCTACTCTGGCGATACAGTGAAGCTTTAAAGTGAAGTTGGAACCCTGACTATGACTACTTTACTTTGAATCTGAGCAGGTCTCCAAAGCTTGGCTAAGCTTCAACTCGAACATCGTCATGAGGACATTAGCCTGGGGAGTCTTTACCTCTCTCAAGGTCCGAATCCTAATTCTGACCCGGATGTTGGAGTGGAAGGGATCATCTCTGACTTTGATCTCTCTATCTTGAGATGCAAGCCTGGGCCGTGTTCGGAGCCTGAGCATAAGGAGACTTCCATGACTCAGGTCTCGGCAACGATGGCAGTAGACTTGGATGTTCCCTCGCCAGTTGCGAACCTTCAGTTTGGTGGTTGGACGGAATCTAGCAGAGGAGCTCATACAGCAGAGGAAGCCTCGATTGGACCTGAACAACCTTTCACGGTGCGTACTCACTGGACATGAGATAAATGACGAACGTACAATCTATGTTGACATTCGGACTGATCATGCGAATGTTATATATACAGAGTACGATTCAGTTCATGGCCATCGGCGTGCTCCAAGCAATCTACCCATCCAATCTGAGGGACTTACCACCCTCTAAACGAGGTATCCCAAGAACCCCATTACACTCCCTCGAATCCGCCATCTACGTCGCCTCTTACTCCATTTTATACAAGTGTCACGTCCATGGGAAAGAACTTGGATTCAACAAGGATGACAGGGAAAAAGTTCGCGACGTTTTTGAACAGCAATTTGGACAAACAAAAATTCATGAAGTGCTTGCTGCACGTCGTAGCCTTACGAACTCTGGGAATTCTATGGTGTTCAAACCTTCAATACGAGACCGCTTTCCTATCATAGTGACCTTGCTCAAGGTCATCATGGGAGACATTCGCATGCATCATGTCGCCTTGTCTCGACAAAAGGACGTTGAGGATGGCGACCAGATGTTTCGTGACTTTGATAGAAGACATAATCAGGATCAGCCAGGTGTTGTAGACATCGATGCTGGCATATTCGCGTTTTCGCATGATCGGGTTCTGGCGGCGATCGACGTGGCTATTGGGACGTGTGAAGCTCAGGCAAATTGAAGGTTGGCGGAAGCTCACACAAGTATAATAAGCCTGAATGAGCGGGGGTAAGTTATGGGACGAGCTTCGAAAGATATGGATGTACTAGTACTGAACTGGTTTTGTCTTAAGCCTTCGAGCTCTATCTTTTGTATTTACCTCCACCGACTATGTCTAGTTATTCTTACCTCTCTTAAGGTCGTATGTACCTATTACCGCGGCCGCCTGTATACGTACATGCGAATGGGATCTGCATTTGAACACCTCGAATTCAATCCGACCTTTCTGCTGGTCATCGACAATGTTCTTGATTTGTGAGTACGCGACAAGGTCTGCGGAGAAGACGCTGTTGCAACCACTCACTTGTAGTTGCTATGAGTATGTGAAAGCCGGGTCACGACGACCCACTTGTACCTCTTATAAGTATCCGTGGAGGCATCGGAAGACGCTATCCACGATATATACCAACACGATGACGTTTCCAGTTCTGCAGCTTCAATATTCTCATCTAAATCATTATGCTGATATCGAACGTCGAGATGGTTACGAGAAACGACCGCACTCGCCAGTGGATGATTCTAGGTTTGGGATAATGCCACCGTTCCCAGCCCACTCCGACTCCCGAGTCTTTCATTCCGGCAGTCTTAGTTGTAGCCTTGGAGGCCGGCTAGGTGGATACAATCGCAGACTGGTAGAAATGGAAGGAACACGAGTACGTACATACTCCATATGCTGCTCTCACCGACTCATACCCAAAGCCATTTCGGGTTCACGTCTATGCGACGGCAGTAGCTATTATATCGAGGTGTCGGGGGTCGCGAATGGACTGGCTTGTCAACTTCTCAAACATCGGTGGACTTGAAGAACTTGGATATCCTCAAAGCTCACGTTGGTCGGTTGGGATCTGCTTGGGATCCTCCGTAGCCGGATAAGTACAAAGATTGAAGATACAAATCCAGGAGAGTGGGAGACGAGGAGACGATGCCAAGTCCTTGAGATCGATATACTCGAATACGTCCAGACTCCAGACACCGGAGGAATCTAGGAACCTTTCGTGATAATATTATTGAGTAAAGCAGCATCCAACAAACTGAACTCAATCGACAATAGCTGAATGGCAAGCACTATAGCTCCTCTCGCGCGATACCATATACCATATCGAGTGGGGTGTTTTCCAATTTATGGAATTCGTGACGTTCTGCAGACCCAATTTCGCTCACCTGTTTGTGATTTGTGAATGATACCACGTAAGCGGCGAGAGCGAAAACTGGAGGGGTGGTCATCCTGCGATCCTGCGGGACCAAGTTGAGGCTTGTTGCTTGAAAGCTTGAGTTCCCGACTCGTCCATGGCCTGGCCAAGAACACAGATGATCCCTCCACGAGTACTGAGAGATAGCGTGAATACTCACGGGGGTTTGTACTTGACTTTAAACTTTAAACTTGAAGCTTGAACGTACGTGAGAGGCTAGGACGACCTCGGACATACGACACCCGGTGCGTATCAGCGTAGAGCTTGAAGTGCGTGGAGAGCGCAAGAGCATGACGATGAACTCGTTTCGAGTCGCTTGGAGACGTAGACGTAGATTTGGAAGTCAGCCATTAGCCATCAGCGACTAGAGATTAGCCACTAGCCACTAGAGAGAACCGCGAGAGAATAGAATCAGAGCCCAGTCAGCGTACATAACATCTAAGCCTGTTCCGATCAACGATGACCCGAGTTGTCGAATGTCACTTCGAGCTGCCTTGTCGTGCACTGTGCAGAGAGGACCGAAGCTTGAGCACTTAATGTTAGCCATCGAGGGTTTGAAGTTTTGTGTGGTATCCTCGGAGTCGGAAGACGCTACCCCGTAATCCATATCCACGACACGTATACGAACCCAAAATCAGTACGACTCTCCGCACTGGGAGCTTCGATACCGAAAATGCTTCTTGACATGAGATTATATTGTACTGGACCGGATCGGGATGAAGACGAGAAACGAGCGTGGCTGGATCATGTCGAGTCTCGACCAACCTACACGGGGACAGTAGCGTATAGCATATACCAGGTAGCGAAAAGCAAATAGCAGATAGTATTAGCGTTCGAAACCTCGAGGCAGTAACCCGACGGTGAGTGATTTTGTGATATTGCTACGAGCTAGAGATATAGAGACATAGCTAGCTTAGGGTGAGATAGAGCCACGTTCCTCGAAGTTCAAATTCTCGTCTGGAGTTCGTACGCCGCGGTTGCTTGTCTGATCAGAGTAGGAGTTCTGATACCATTTGGTGAGTGGGAGGTAGTCTTGAAGCGTGTGGTCGACAATGTTAGTATCGGAATGCTTTGCAGGATCTGGTCACTGCAATAGATGACGACCAGAGCACGAAAAGTACCGAGTCGCTGATATAAGGAGAATAACGACGCACAGCTTTCAACTGCGTCCCTTGGAAGCTCGGGCATCTCAGAGACCCACCAGAGAGACCCGCAAGTGTCGTCATACACAACGCGACACCAGCTTTGTCCAAACACCGAGTTCTCGAGTCCCACTTGTGGGTACCCGCAGAGGTACTAACTAAAGAGCTTGCTAATCCCATCGAAACTCGGACGGGGGTACAGGTTTGAACGTTTTGAACCTTGAGTCGGGCGGCGTATTCCAATGGACTTTGAGTCGGCGTAGTCAATGAATTTGAGTGGACGTATCACGGCCGTCGAGTCATAAGAAACCGTTTCAGCGGGGACCGAGGACTTTGGAGATTAGAAGGTAAAGGTATAAATGGATTTCATGATAGAAGACCGGGAGCGACGCAGATACGAAGAGCAGGAGAGTGCGAGGTGACGCATATTAATTTCGAAGAGCAGGAGAACCAACGCGAATTCGAAGAGCAGGAGAGCGCGAGGTGACGCAGATACGAAGAGTAAGAGAGTGCGAGGCGAGGTAAAAGCTTCGAAGAATTATTACAGCCGTTTGAATAAAGGATGGCAGTCCCCAACTTTTTGACATGAGCTCGAGAGAAACGAAGATACGATTCTGGGCGCTTCAACAAAATACGACTTCTGGCGCCGGAACCTCGATGATTCTTGAGCTTACAAGTCAACGTAGAAGGCAAAGAAAAATACGACCTACTGACAGAATCTAAAGAAAGAGGCATAAAAAGCAGTTTAGAGTGCAAAGAGAAGTTTTCTGAAGGAGAATGAACAGTAGGGGAAAATGTCATAACGGGGGGTCGAACCCTCGACAGACGGGCGTAACGCGGAAGCTTGAAATCGTATTTCTCTTTCTCTTCTTCGAAAATCTCAGGACTGCCATCCTTTATTCAAACGGCTGTAATAGAATAGGCGGCACGATCGGAGGAACCGGGAGAATAAAGAGAGGTCGCGGCTACGGTATACGGTAGGGACATGCGAATCGTCTGTAGAGGAACTGGAGATATAGAGGTTAGGGGAAATCACTGAAAGTTCGAATGGGAGGTCAGGACGAGCAGAGGCGAGAGACTTTTTCGAACAGCAGACAATGGACCGAGAGCGAGGGCAAGTCTTGCTGTGTGATTGTGCGAGGTAGGTAGCTTGTAGTACGGAGAGAGCTCAAAAAGCCCAAAGGTCCAAAGGGTCCGACGGAGTGCAAGAAAGACAAGCTCCATCGACACATAGCACTAACAACAAGGCCACGGACCACAGTGCAGATCATTCACAAGACAGTAACGGCGCAGTAGACGCAAGGTACCAGCGAGAACGACCCATGGTGAAAAGGGTCCGCGGCGCGAAGTGAGGCCAGAGCAACAGCTGCGTCAATGACCCGAGTTGTCGAATCTCTCTTTTGGCTACCTGATCGCGCAAATGTAAAGAGAGGTAGGTAGTACTAGCTTGAGTCCTGAGTACTGAGTCCTGAGTGTTGGCCTTGAAGGGTTTCAAGGTATCCGTGGAGGCCTCGGAGTCGGAAGACGCTACCCCATATCCATATGATATATCCACGACACATATACGAACCCCAAATCAGGTACGACTCTCTGCACTGGGAGCTTCTATAGACCCCATTCATCCGTCTTGATTATGATATTGTATTGTATTGGACCTCGTTGGGATGGTGACGCCGAAAACCCGAATGGTGACTGCATAATACCAAGTATCGACCAACCCACATGACACACGGGGACACAGTAGTAGTGGATAGCAGGTAGCAGATAGTGTTAATGTTAGCGTTCCATGGCCAAAAACCCGAGACAGCAATCCGACGGCAGGAGAGCGTGAACGACGGAGAAGGGCAGAATGGCAGGGGACAGAGGGGAAGGTCAGAAGACAAAAAATGTCCGCAGCATATACGGGAGGGACGTCTGTAGAGGCATTGAAGAGAGAGGCAATGTGAAATCACTGACGATTCGGATGGGAGGACGACCAGACAATGGACCGAGTTGCCACTCTTGTTTGATCGAGCAGGCAGAAGTCCGTAGCTTGAGTATTAGCATTCGAAGGATAGCTCTCACAGTCCAAAGGGTCCGACGGAGTGCAAGAAAGAATGTATCGGAAGAGGTGACCCGCGAGGACAAGCTCCATCGTCATATAGCACTCACAACTTCAAAGGCCACGGTGTAGATCGAGAGTGTGGGGAGAACTAACCATACGAGGGCCTCGCCGTGCACCGTACGGGCGTAGTCCGTCATTTTCCCATTAATGCAACTGGACGAATGGGACAAGGGTATATACGTATAGTATGTATACGGAGGACCGGAAGTGAAGTATAGCGGAGAGGGACAACGCGAAATGGGAGGACCGGACGCGATTGACGTGGGGTTTGGACAATTGGCCATTAATATTAGAGAGACAACAGGAGGGAGAGAGACCTGCTGTCGTATAGAAGCATCTAAGCTTGTTCCATATGACTGCAAGAAAGAGTGTATCGGAAGACGTGACCAGCGAGGACCAGCTCCATCGAGACATAACACTCATAACAAGGCCACGGTGCAGATCGCATTCGTTCATAAGACGCAAGGTACCAGCGAGCATTGAGAACGACCCATGGCGCGAATTGGCGATCCGTACGAGCTCCAAGTTGTTCATGCAGTCGAGAGGAGAGCGCGTCGACGTCCTCAAGGAGAGCGGCGAGGATCGAGCGGCGGCGGGCCGGACCACGCGACGCGACTCGCGCAGGAGAAAGCGCGTCTCACAGACGCCCACCGTTTGTCTTTCTCCATCGTCGCGTCCACCGACCCTCCTCTTCAAAAAAGCGAGCAAAAAATGGCAACGCAGGGCTCACACCCGGGCACGCCGATCCGCGCAACCGTCTCCTCCCTCTCCCTCCGCGTCATCTCCCATCAAGCTTGAAGCGTGTAGTCGTCGATGTGAGTATCGGAATATTTGGCAGGGTCCGGATACGAAGTCAATCGCCGTCAAAACCCGATCATGCGAAAACCCTGATGTTGCAGCATCGGAGTTATGGTTTGCACTATCTGGAGGGGGAGGATTATATCTTTGATTCAACTCGCGGAAGATCTGGCCGCCATGCTCAACTTTCTCTTGCCGAGACAAGGCGGCATAATGCGTGCAAATGTCGTCCAGGATGAGGTCAAGCAAGGCCACTATGATAGGGAAGCGGTCTCGTATGGAAGATTTGAACACCATAGAATTCCCAGAGTTCGTAAGGTTATGACGTGCAGCAAGCACTTCATCAATTTTTGTTTGTCCAAATTGCTGTTCAAAAATGTCGCGAATTGTTTTCCTGTCATCCTTGTTGAATCCAACTTCTTTCCCATGGACGTGACACTTGTATAAAATGGAGTAAGAGGCGACGTAGATGGCGGATTCGAGGGAGTGTAATGGGGTTCTTGGGATACCTCGTTTAGAGGGTGGTAAGTCCCTCAGATTGGATGGGTAGATTGCTTCGAGCACGCCGATGGCCATGAACTGAATCATACTCTGTATATATAACATTCGCATGATCAGCCCGAATGTCAACATAGATTGTACGTTCATCATTAATCTCATGCCCAGTGAGTACGCACCGTGAAAGGTCGTCCAGGTCCAATCGAGGCTTCCTCTGCTGTATGAGCTCCTCTGCTAGATTCCGTCCAACCACCAAACTGAAGGTTCGCAACTGGCGAGGGAACGTTCGAGTCTACTGCCATCGTTGCCAAGACCTGAGTCATGGAAGTCTCCTTATGCTCAGGCTCCGAACACGGCCCAGGCTTGCATCTCAAGATAGAGAGATCAAAGTCAGAGATGATCCCTTCCACTCCAACATCCGGGTCAGAATTAGGATTCGGACCTTGAGAGAGGTAAAGACTCCCAAAGGGTCTGAAGGAGTGCAAGAGAACATATCGGAAGACGTGAGCCACGAGGAAAAGCACCATCGAGACATAGCACTCACAACAAGGCAACGGTGCAGAGATCGCAATCGTTCACAAAGAGGTGTGGAGGTTTGAGGACGTTGGAGGTTTGATGAGAGAGAGAGAGAGAGAGAGAGAGAGAGAGAGTAATTCTACGCGTTACAAGGTGAAGCGACCACAGATGACGTACGTTGTAGGAAGCACGAGGAAAGTATGCTCTCTCTCTCTGGCCGCCTCCCTCTTTCCTATTGCTTTCCTCTCGCCATCGACCAAGCTCGCCGACACGCCGACACACACCTGCTCGAGCTTACCTTCCGTCGTTGTCATCATCAAACTGACTTACAATCTTGTTGAGTTCGCTATGGACAACCACCCTTGGCTGTTACTGACCACAATCCTCCAACTCCTCAGGCCTCAGTGCTCGCCATGTCCCGTACACATGACATCAATGTTGACTTGATCGACGAACGGGTCCAACTGCCCGGGTTCGAGGAGATCATGGAGCGGTGCAGGGAAGCAAATGTTGTCAACCGCGGTACCGGCATGCGTGGCGTCGCCCTAGTCGATAAGGCCAAAAGCGGCACCCCCTATGCATGGGTCAAGTACGGTCGGTCCATCACTATGGCGGAGGCGCGAACACAGCAGTACGTCGCGCAGGCTGTCAAGAGCGCCGTTGCCGCCCCCGTCCGGATCCCTTCCATCTACCTCTCTTTCGAGTGTAACGGCCGGGGTTATATCGTCATGGAGTTCATCGAAGGGGAGATCTGTAAAGATGAAGACGTTAGTCTCGTCGCTGCCGCCGTGCAGTTTCTCATCACCATTCAGGGGCCGACTAACCAGCCTGGCCCTACAGTATCGGTGGAGGTCTAATCCACCACGACTTCTTCCTCGATCGGGAGTCATCTGTGTCTTACAGCTCCGTCGATTTGCTCGAGAGATATGTCGATGGTGTGAGTGGTCGCCGTTCAATCCGCTCTTCATTGATCATCTTTTTACACCGTGGATTGATGATTGATGATTTCCCGGGGTGGGGGGGGGGGGGTATCTCTCTCGACCCCTGGCAGATCCTGAAGCACGTAAAGAGGTGCGAACGTGTCAGTCTCCACCTCCGAGTTCCAGGTGTACGGCCTACTAACGCCTCTGTCTATCAGACATGAACCGAGACAAGTTCATGAAAGACCGGAATGGCAAGATCGTAGCCCTCGACTTTGGCGCGACGTGTTTCCTGCCCATCTCCTTCTTCAAACGGGCGCTATGCAATCCCGACCCCTTCACCCGACGACTCTGCCCGCTGATCTTGCGCACCGAGACCGAGTGGAGGCAGGCTCAGCTGGATGCCCTGTGGTTGGCGTCTCGGTCCCTGGTCCCGTTCGGCAGAAACACTATCGGTGAGCATATCTCCCTCACTCTCTCCTTGCAGTCTCAACATTCAGAGCAACAGAGCAAGGAATGGATCAGAATCAGAGAACGGTCCGGGGCTTGACAAGGATTAATATTGACAAGGATTGATATTGATATTGATAGTACTAGTATGCATATGCGTGAGTCGAAGGTACGTCGTATAAAGACGAGTAGGCGCGAAGATAAAAACGAGTAAGGGCGAGGATCGTTTTTGCGTATACGTATACGCGTACAGCTAGCATATAACGTATGGCACCCGGAAACCCACAGACCCATTTCCTCGCTTTCGTGTTCGTGTAACTAAAGGTGAGAGTAACAGGCATTAACAATCAACAGACAGGGGTGTAGGTCCTGGTCCTGCGGGTGGGAAGGGGTGGGTTGGGTTACAAGTCCCCAGCTACAAACCTTGGGTTGATAGTTGGGGTGAAAGTTGGGTTGGATCGCCTGAAGATTGGGATTGTCGAATTGGGGGCAGGATTGACGTGGGGTTGAAAAAACTGGCCATGTTAGACAGTTAGAGACCACAGGAGGAGAGAGACCTGGGGTCGTGTAGAAGCATCTAAGCTTGTTCCATATGCAAGGTTAACGATGGCCCGAGAACCTCGAATTATACTTTGAGATGCCTGGTATTCGAGGTACGGATAGATCCAAAGTGCAGCAGGTCTGAAGGAGTGCAAGAAAGAGCGTATCGGAAGAGGTGACACGCGAGGAAAAGCACCATCGACATATGGCACACACAACATGATCGCCATCGAACAGCGGCAGCAGGCGCAAGGTACCAGCGAGAGCGACCCATGGCGGGAGGGTCGTGGCGCTACCGTACGAGCTCCAATCGCGCGTCGACGTCCTCAGGAGAGCGGCGAGGATCGAGCGGCGGCGGGCCGGACCACGCGACGCGACTCGCGCAGGAGAAAGCGCGTCGGACAGACGCCCGCCGTTTGTCTTTCTCCATCGTCGCGTCCACCGACCGTCCTCCTCTTCAAAAAAGCGAGCAAACAATGGCAACGCAGGGCTCACACCCGGGCACGCCGATCCGCGCAACCGTCTCCTCGCTCTCCCTCCGATCCGCCCCCTCCGTCCCTCCCGCCTCGCACACCTACGAGCCTCTCGTGCGTTCTGTCCTGCGCCACCGATTGCTGTATGTCATCTTTCCGTACTCTGCTGCGTTCACGTGGTTGGTGTCTGTGTGGACGACGACGTGGATGAGGGGTGGCTTGCCGGTGTTGGGGTTGGTTGGGGCGTTGGTGAGGAACCCTCTTTCACCGGTCGTGCTGGGTGTGTCGGCGCTGGCGTGGTGCTTTGGTGTCCTCCCGGTTCTTGTCCTTCGCAAGACGTATATGACCGGTGAGTGCCGCGATTGTGCGGTGTGAGAGCGCCGCTGACGACTGCTAGTGACTCCGACGCCGGCGAAATGCCCCGCTGAGATTTTCGCGCATGCTCGGAGGAAGAAGAGCACGACTCACGCGTTGCTCGTTTACCTCTCCTCTCCAATCGTCTTCACCACCCTCCACGTCGTCCTCGCGAACACGTACGAGGACGATCCCCGGTTATCTCTCTTCGTCAAGTCCAGGTGCGCACAATGCTCTCTTCTCATCATCACAGAATAGAGTATTCATAACGCTGGTAGAAAACACCCGTACTACCTAAACGGCCGTCTTCTCTACCTCTTCTTCACCCAACTCGTACTCGCACTAACCTACCTAACCCGCTCCATCCTCCTCGACCGCTTCACCATCCGTCTCTCCCTCTCCTCCCTCTCCTCTTCCTCTTCCCTCTCCTCTCACTCACCACACAAACAACAATACCTCCTCGCAAAACTCCTAACATCCCTAACCTCCCTCCTCCTCCTAACCACCCTCTCCCTCTTCCTCTCAACCACCCTCTTCACGCTCACCCGATCCCTCATCCTCCCTATCATCTTCAAGCTCCCTTTAGTATCGAGAGTGGTTAAACCGTTCATGGCGCATTTTGCGAGGGGCGGTGTGCTCCCGTTGGGTAGGAATTTGGGGGTGGTGGGAAGGGCTTGGGCGGTTGGGATGGGGATGGGGCTGGGCTGGGAGGTGGCGGAGGGGCTGTTTGAGGGTGTTGTCGCGCAGGTGAGTTGGGTTTTGGTGCTTGTGTTGGCGTTTGACTGACTTTTTTTTTGCGCATTTTTCTTGGTACTGCTTTGCTCTCTCCCCTCCTCTCTCTGCTCTCTCCACTCTTCGCTCTCTCCCCTCCTTGTGTTCTGCTGCTCCCTCTGCGCTCTCTCCTCTCCCCCCTCTCTCCCCTCTCTACTCTCTCTGCTCTCTACTCTTCGCTTCCTCTGCTCTGCTCTCTCTCACTCTCCTCTCTCTCCGCTCTCTCTCTCCGCTCTCTACTCTCTCTGCTTTCCCCTCTCCCCCCTCTCAACTCTCAACTCCTCTCTCCCCTCTCAACTCCAAATTGGAACACAACACCACGACAACCAATTGGAACACAACACCACGACAACCAATTGGAACGCTACACAACACCACGACAAACGACGAACAACAACACCCGCACAGCCAATCAAAGTATCCCACCTCACGCCAGACCCAACGCTCACGACCATCAGCGGCCTCACTTCCTCCTCTGCACACGTCAAGTTGCTCGCTTATGCCGAGCTTTGTTCGTTTGCTACTTCTGATTCGCCGCAGGCGGATCAACGAGCAAATTCGTCCGCGACGAATTCAAATTCACAGATATCGACACCACGAACATCGACCTCACAAACATCGACATCGACATCCATCGCAGCTCAACAACGAGCAACACTATTCAACGACCAGAAATACAACCCTACCATCTGGAGCACCTTTGTGCGTGAAACACTCTTGATGCTGGGGCGTGAATACCAATTGTTTGTTTCTCGCGGTCAAGTTGTTCCTTCTTCTTCTTCCTCGGGTGTGGGCTCTGCGAATGTGGGTGGGAGTGTGGGTGCGGGTGCGACGAGTACCGCGGCTGGGAGTGGGAACAGGAAGAAAGAGCTCCCGCCGAACGTCCACCCTACACCTCTCCCCCGTCGCTCCATCCTCAAATCT
The DNA here is from genome assembly GCA_022160315.1 of Panus rudis PR-1116 ss-1. Taxonomy (NCBI): domain Eukaryota; kingdom Fungi; phylum Basidiomycota; class Agaricomycetes; order Polyporales; family Panaceae; genus Panus; species Panus rudis. The sequence goes on along the minus strand of MU275424.1, from coordinate 19,499 downwards.
TCCACCACCTCCAACGCCTATACCAATGGATCACCCATTGGGAAAGCGTTGGAGACGTTAGCTGCCGATGGGGTTGTGAGTGGGGTGGTCGCTGAAGTCGTCGAGGGTGCTGTCGAAGGTGCAGAGAAGAAAATGGAGAGTTTGGGGAATCTGGGGTTGCCGGAGTTGTTTAGGAGTGTCTTACACTCCCCCTCTTCTTCTTCTACACCATCTGCAGGTGCATCTGTATCGAATGGTGCATCGGCAGGTGGAGTACAGAAGGTCGTGGACACTGTCAAGAAAGGCCAAGAAGAAGTAAAAAACGTCGTTACTCAAGTCTCCAACTCTTCCTCACTCCCCCTCCCCCTCCTCACCATCTACAAAACCACTCTCCTCAACATCTACCAAACTTACATCCCCACCTCCCTCCGCCAAACCACAATCTCAACCACTCTCAAAGAAGTATCAACTGAATCAAAGGACTGGTGGAAAAGAGAGAGAGTGCATAAAGTGGCGGAGGGGATGGTGAGGGGAGGGGTGGGGGTGGTGTTGGGTGTTGAAGGTATGTGTTTTTTTTGTGGTTTTGGTGTTTTTGGGGATGTTTTGGGAGGGTTTCGAGTTTTCGCGCGCGTGGTTTTTGGGAGGTTTCTGTTCAGTGTTTTTTCGCGTTTTCTCTTCGCGGTTTTACTGGCGTGTGTGCTGCGTTTCTCTTTGCGCGATTACTTTGCGCGGTTTACTCGCGGTTTCTTTGCGTTCTTCGAGTTTTTGTCCGTTCGTTTGTGCTGCGTTTGTTCGTTCATTCGTCCATTCTACGCGTTCTCTTTTCGCGCATTTTCGTTTTTTTTTTTTTTTTGCTGCTTTCTATGCGTTTTTCGTTCGTTCATTCGTGCGTTCGTGCGTTTGATTCTACGCGTTTTCGTTCGTTCGTTCGTTCTACGCGGTTGCTTTACAGCGTTGCGTTTGCGTCATTGCGTTTGCCTCTTTGCGTCAGCGCGTTTTGACTCTTTGCGTCGTTCGTTCTGCGCGTCGTCGCGCTTTTCGTTCGCTCTTTCTACGCGTTCTCTGCTTTCATTCTACGCGATTTCATCCGTTGACGGAGTCGATCCAACGAGGGGAAAAAACGTCCAGGGGTTCAGAGCTCGTCTCATCCTTCTCTCGCCGTCTCATCTCGTCGCAGCACACGAGCATGAGGAACCCAAAAAAAACCATAAAAGACCAAACAAAAAAAAAAAAAAACTCGACGCGGTTCTTCTTCCTTGCTCGTTTCATTCCGTCATTCCGTCTCGCGCATACGTTCGTGGTCCAAAGCCTGGCTCGAACCCGTCGTTTCTACCACATGTAGTTTCTCGCTTCTCGTTCCTTCCGGCTCAGCTCGTTCCTTCCGGCTAAGCTCGTTCCGATCGCTTTCTTTGCTCCTTCACCGACGTGGCCTTTTTCACTCGTCTCTCTTATTTCGTTCTCGTCCACTCGGTCACTCGGTCACTCGGTCACTCATTCGGCGCATGCGGTACAACACCCGTTGAATGCGGGACAACACCCTTTTCTTTTTGAGCAAAACGTTCGACGAGGTCTCGAATGACACTCTCGCGAGCCTTGCTGAACTGTCAGCGAGTGAACGAGATGGACGAGTTCGACGCAATGATAGCATGCGCTGACGTTCAGCGAAACGTCGACGGGGGTTGGAGAAGAGAAGCTTTCGCTCGCTCCCCTCCTTCATTACAATTACAGTGAGCAGCGAGTCGGGGTTTCACGTCCTCTCCACCCATCACCCATCACCCATCCTGCTTTCCTCCTTTCTCTGTTGCTCTTTTCTTTCGTTCGCTCTCGCATGTTGCAAGCACGAAAGAACGAGCGGGCGCAATGGTTTTTCTTTGGCGATGCGTCTCTTTTTTATTATTATTATTATTATTATTCACGTTCACGTTCCACGGTTTGACTTTTGAGTGGCGAGTCGGTCGGAGCACGGGCTGGGTGCTTCTTCGGTTTCTTTCAGTCACTTTAGTTTCGAAGTTAACATTCTTGCGTTCCCCGTTGATCCTTTCCTTCTCTCATCCTCTCATCTCACAACACTGAACCAACACAAAACACTAACCCTCCCCTCCCTCTTTATCATAGCTCTAACATCACTCACCTGCACCTCCCTAACCGAAGACAAATACGGAACAGTCCAAAGAGACATCCCACGTATCATCGAGGCGCTCGTTTTGTTTCTGAGTGCGGTGGAGGAGTATCAGCAGGAGTTGGTTGCGAGGTACCCTCCTCTCAGTGTGGAGGAGTTGGAGAGGTTTGGCGAGGAGGGGGAGAGGTTTAGTGAGGAGGGGAGGGATGGGGTGGGGAGGTCAAACGGGGAGGGAAGGGATGGGGAGGAGGAGAAGGAGAAGAGGAGGAGGGAGAGAGAAGTTGAGGAGGCCGCGAGGGCTGGGGAGGTTATTGGCGAGGTACACGATGGTGAGTGCTCTTCCGTCTCCGTCTTTGTTATTTGTGTTGTTCCCTGTTCCCTATTCCCCGTTCCCTATTCCCCGTTCTTTCGTTCGGATTGAGCGTGCTTGGGGTTTCGGCTCTCGAGATTCGCGATTGTTGCTCGTCTTGGTCTTGTTGACCATTCCAATACCTTACCCCCTTTCTCTTCCTCTTTCCATTTCCATCGTTCTCCCCTTCTCTCCCTCCCCTTCTCTCCCTCCCCTTCCTCCCCTCACACAAAACACATCGCTCACCAACACAACCTCGCCCGAATCGCACGTACCTTTGGCGATAAAC
>MU275423.1:0-36507 GCA_022160315.1 Panus rudis PR-1116 ss-1 | reverse complement strand
GGATTAGCTATATTGGGAAAAAGAGGTTTTTCCTGATGTTACAGTGGCATTCACCTACAAGGGTGGTACTTGTATATAAATTTTGCATCATTTTAGTGGGTTTCAGTGAGGTTTGAAATGAGAAAGAATCACTTTTTGCATTACTGGCGGCTTTGCATTACCGGTCCAATGATAGTACAGTCCCAGCGAAGTTCATGCTTTATTCGAGGGAAGGCCCGGGGAAATACACTAATTGCACGTGACCCTGCAACTCAGGCATTGCGATGTTCAAGTTGCGTCACTGCGAGACGGTCTTTCTTGAATCATGCAATTCTACATGGGTCACCTTACAACATTCAATTTCGATGTAATTATATGTCAGGATGTTTATGGGCATTTTTGCAGAATTCTTGCAGGCAATGTGCTCAAGCCACAGACGAATTGAAGTGTTTTTTCTGAATATCGCCCTGTTGCGGCGTAAAATTTGTAGTTGTTTGTTCCCCCAGTTCACCCTATGCCACTCACGTGCATTACTCAATGTATGCTCGCTAACGCTCGCAACAACCTTAAGTCGAACGTCCGGACTCGCCACACAACGTCCCCTTTCGTTTACACTCATCGAAGGAGCGGTCGTTGTACAATCCCTGCCATCGTTTCTCGATTCGCTATTCAAGGCATGGACCCGTCTAAACAGCCACCAAAGTATGTCCATTCTACGACTCACACGTAGTCCTGTTCTAAGAGTATCATCTCACAATCTACTCCAGACGGCGAAAACTGACAGACAAGAATCTGCCTTCAACAATACTGAACTCGCCGTACTATGCCGTGGATTCCCAAATGTACCAAGACCTTCTGCAAATGGAGCGGAAGTTGGATTGGACTATGACGAGAAAGAAGGCAGAGGTACAGGATGCTCTTGGACGGACTTTGACTGTGAGTGTTCGCACTCTTTCTTTGACCCAATTGAGACTCAGGGAGAATCACGACTTAAGACGACACGAACGTTGCGAATATTCTTGAGCCATACCGTGTCTGGGCAAACATGGCAACAGAGTACAGACCCTACCGCGACGCCCGCTCCTGATGCAGCAAATCCAGAGACAGGAGAAAATATCCCTGCGTTCCAGTTCAAAGTGGAGGGTAGGCTTCTCGAGGTGAGTGATGGGTCTTCTATGCGCTTTCCCGTCCATGAGTGTCCTCCAACGCGTCTCAGTCATGCTAACACGCTTGAATCTCGTAGATACCGAATCAGCGGGCTAAGGATCGAGTCCCACCACGCAAATTCTCTACATTCCTCAAATCCATGGTCATTGAGCTTGACCGAGACCCCGCACAGTACCCCGAGGGTAACATCGCTGAGGTATTACGCGTTATTGGCAAAGGAGCAGGACAGTTCACTCATCAGCGATTCAGTTCAACAGAACTGCGAATAATAACACGCCACTTGATGGCTTCACCATTCGAAGACGCGGCGACACGTTGACAAAAATTCGCGTTGTTATTCATCTCGACCAACAACCTGAAGTATACAAAGTACACCCGGAACTCGGTAGCATTTTGGGAATTAGAGAAGATACCCGCGTAGGCATTCAACAAGCTTTCTGGATTTATGTCAAGATCGAGGGTCTTCAAGATAAACTCGACAGGAAGATGATTCGTCTGGATGCTAGACTGAGACCCCTCTTCAACAATGCGGAGAGTATCTCCTTCTATCAGATCCCTGAAATCCTTCTGCGATATCTGCTACCTCCTGACCCAATCGTGCTGCATTATACTTTAGACCCCTCGAAAGCGCCACCAGAGAAACCTATTGCATATGATGTGGAGGTGAAGGTCGACGATGCTGCGCTAAGGGCAAGGATGAATCACGTTGTCATCGGTATGAGCCAAGATACCGCCAGGGAACTGAGTAAAATCGACGACGAGGTTCGTCTCTTGCTTCGGTATTTTCTTGCTACGCTAACAAGAGCATGTTCAGATTGCTTTTCTTACCCAATCTTTGACGAACTCCCACAATAAACACACGTTCCTTCGGGCATTTGCCGACGACCCTCAAGGGTTCATTCAGTCGTGGCTCGAGTCGCAATCGCGCGACCTCGATACGATATTGACCGGCGGACCATCAGAAGGGGCAATGCGACTAGATGACTTGAGGAGAAGCGAGTACTTCAGGCTTCCCTGGGTAGAAGAGGCCGTTGCTGTCCAAGAGGGTATGAGGAAGGCTGCTCGTGCCGGGCTGTAGTCGACTGTATCTCTATGTTATGCTGTTGTTTGACTTGTATTCTTCTCGTGTAATTTGTAGATTCTAATGCCGTCTATCCTTACTGTCATGAGCTCATGAGCCATTAAGTGGCTGCATGTGGCCATGGGGACCGAACTCTGCCATCTTTATTGATCGGGCGTCAGCATTTCCTTCTGGGACACACTGCTTAACGCCGGGCGTTGAGTGCTGCATAAGGCAACAGCCTCCCGATCGGATCTGAGATACGGATTGTCATGCTCTCATCATGGCCAATTGTGGTACGACGGGGTTCGACCGTATTCGACCCTCTTGACAACGAACGCTTCCTCACTCTTTCCCTCCCACACATTACTCCGAGACGCACCAAAGACGCACACATATCAATTCGACAGCTTACGATATAAGCGACCTGGTCTGACAGCGATTGTATGGCAACTAAACAGGTTGGTGTTGATTCCTCCGATGTTATATTGAAGTGCAATTGACGTTGATGTCATACTGGCTTTGTTGAATATCGTAGCTTGGGAAACTTCGTCAGGTGAGAAACTCCGCTCTTTCTAAAATGCTTCTATCTTACTGACAGGCTGAGATCTAGTGGGCTGGCGAGAAGATCTCATCGAAAGACAAGACATCCGTGTCCGATGAATTCAAGGACCTAGAACGAGACATAGAACTTCGAAGGCAGGGACTTTGGAGGTTAGTGCATGGAAGTCCATTCAGTATCATAGTGAGCATCAAATACTCATAGCTCCTGTTTTTATTTTGCCGCGCAGATTGCACATTGCGTCAGAGGACTACAAACATGCATTGAGCAAGAAAAAGCAGTCTGAGGCCCTCCCCGATGAGGATAAGTTGCTGCCTATTGATGCCCTTGGACTCGTCATGATCCAGCATGGAGAACAATTCGGGGACGAATCTGCATTCGGTGAGTGTATTGAGGCTATGCTGTGTTCACCTCATCTCATCTTTCTATAATATCAAGGAACTTCACTTGTAAGCCTAGGCAAGGCTCATTGCAAAATTGCCACTCTGCAGGAGTCATTCGCAATCTCACTTGAGAGCAGTTATATCGATTCCGTCAAACGAGCTGAGGATGAGATCAAAGAGTACCAACACCAGAGAAAGAAGATGGAGAGTCGGAGGTATGTTGGTTCAGTACTCAGTGCTTGTGAAGAGACGGGTTGTTCAGTCCATTTTAGATTGAGCCTAGACGCGGCTTATAGCAGACTAGAGAGGCTTAAAAGTAATCCAAACGCCAAAAAGGACAAAGAAAGGCGTGACGCAGAGGAAGAGTACGAGATTGCCAAGGCACGATAGTACGTTCGCGTTGCGGTCTTTTGTTTCGTCTCTCATAATGGTTATTGGCAGTGAAGAAGCTTCTCATGATGTCCATGCAAGGATGAGCGCCATCCAGGAGAACGAGATAGAACAGTTGCGATCACTTACTCAATTGCTTCAGCTGGAAGTCAATTTCATCGAGCAGTATATGGGTGTCATCAGAGAAGTCAAAGACGGATGGGTTGATGAGTACGTGTGCATGCCCCTCCACGTTATGACTCGCCTGACGTGTTCTATCTAGGGATACGATACAGCAGTTGGAGACGTATCATCGCCAGCACCACAAACCTCCCCCTCCCCCGACGGCTACCCATCAAACGGATGACTCTGTTCGCTCCGTTCTTACCAAATCTCCGAAGGTTGCTCCTGTAGCAGAGTCGGATCCCTCTGACGATGAGCTCGATGTAGAGCCGGAGAAGCAAAAATCCGGAGGTTTCCGAGCTCGTGCAAAATCTTTCACTAGACGGAAGTCCGATGCAGGTAGCAAGGCGGGAAGTCGGGCTCCATCTCGTCCTCAGTCCAGAGCCGAAAAGGAAAGAAAAAGGTCCGACAGTACAGCTACCGCCACTAGCATCGGCGGCAAGGACACTGAAGATGAGAAGGAGGACAAGAAGAAGGTCGAGAAGACGCCCAAGAGAATGAGCGTCACTGGGTGGGCAACTAGCAAGTTCGGGTCCCTTGGAGGCAACAAGGGGAGGAAAGAAAGAGAGAAGTTCTCTGCTTTGATGGATGACCGCGACGATATTCCCAGTGATGATGAAGGTCAAAGAGCTGGCCTGGACAGCGACGAGAGCGAAGACGACGGCTCTGTGAAGCGGCCATCAATAGTTAGACACATGCATGCGAAGAGCAAGAGCAACCCCACGACACCTTCTCAGTCTCCCAAGGTCATGGCAAAACTCTTACAGCGCGCCTCTACGCAAGCGTCTCCGTCAGCTTCCCCCCGTATCTCCCCTCCGCTACAAAGCATTTCGAAGCCCAAGGTCGTCGTAGCGCTCTACGACTTCAATGCCTCCTCTCCTGACGAGTTGTCATTCAAAACGGGCGATCAGATCGTTGTGTCAAGTGAACCAACCGACGGGTGGTGGATGGGTGAAGTGAAGAATGGGAACGGTAAAAAAGGGCTATTCCCGGTAACATACACCCGGCCATTGCCTGACAAGGAGTCAATCGGTGGATCTTCGAGCTCGCTGTCACTGTCGGGATCTCAGGGTATCAAGTCGTCGTTAAGCAGACGTCCTGTACCTTTGACAGATGTGCCCCCGCGAGAACGCGACCACAGCGACGATGATTCTTCCGCGCTTGGTGTCTCCGCCACTATCCCGATGACCCATAACTCCGGATCTCACTTTGGATTTGGTGGACATGACGATCCGGGCGCGAGCGACGTCGAAGAGGAACAGCATCCGTTCGGTGATCAGTTTATGGCGTCTACACATCACAGCCCGCTGCGGCAACATCGATTCAAGATCGGACAGGGTCCGAACGATGGCGACAGTATGACAAGCAGTGAGGCCGACCTCGACGATGACAGAAACAATCTGGTCTCTGTCGCGGACCCAGAGCCCCAACCAGAGTCTCGGGCCACCACGTTGAAGAACAGGATTGTCCACCCTACCATGAACGCAAACATGCCACCCGTACCGCCTCCACGCAAGCCTCTCGACGCGTCAACCGCGAAGAGGCCTCCCCCGCCTCCGCCTCCCCGCCGCAATCAGAGCATCTCGCAATCAGGGTCGACTTCGTCTTTCCCGCCTCCACCTCCCGTGTTGCCTCGTAGACCGAGCACGTTGAATTCTCGCTCTTCGCAGTCAAGCGGAACGTCGTCTTTTGTCACGGTCGCGCAAACTACTACTAATACGCCTGTCGATGAGATTGGAGCCGATGGTATCACATATTCACCATTTGATTCCCCAAGAGATTCGACTTTTTTCAGCGGCGCTTGTAAGGAATTCAAGCAGCATCCCTTCAAACCCAAGGGGATGTGTAGTAATTGCTTCCAGATGCATGGATAGGTGCTTCATCTAACTTTTTTTTTTGGATACAACATCTCCAGTATATATATCAATCTACCTAATTATCTCTCTTGTACTATTGAATGGACATATCTATTCTCGTCGTCGTGGTTTGATTCTATCGCTTCACTCTCGGTTGTGTACTAGCTATACACGTCTATGCTGCAATTTCGACACATCTAATAATATACTGTCCTTTGCTTTATTGCGTGTTACTTCTATGCAGTGACAATAGTTAGCTCCAGCAATCCTCTATCAATCGCCCTTCGCGCTCCATGGCTGCAACATACTCCTTTGCCTCCTCTTCGGTCTGACCACCGTGCTCTTGCACTGCCTCGCGGATCGCCGCTTTGACTGCTGTCGGCATCTTGTTGGATGCTCTGTATGTGATCGGCAGTGAGCTGAATCTTCACAAAGGATTCTGAGAAGATACATACCCGGAGATGTAAATCCAAGCCTTTCGCTCACCGATGAGCTCCCATATCCTCTTTGAGTCCTCGGCGATCAAGTGTTGCACATATTTTCTTGGTAGACCTTCGGGACCATCTCGCGAGCAAGCAACACGATACCTGAGTTGCCCCTTTTGTTCCAAAGTCTTGAATTCATCAACATAGTGCTGATCTTTGGATGCAGAGCGGCATCCTTGGTACAACGTGTTTTCTTGGAAACAGTCAGTACCAAAGTACGAATGTCATTCGAGACATAAAACTTACCTATGGAGCCCAGTAACGTACGCTCTTCAATGATAGCTCTGGAGGGGGCTATCCCCGTTCCGGGTCCTACGCAAATGACGGGGGTGCTGGAATCCTTAGGCAGAGTTATCAGACCACCGCTTTTGACTCCAACGATAAGTTTATCTCCTAATTGACATCCATCAACATCACCCATAGGTTTAGACCATGGACGAGGCTTACCAGGTCTAAGGGATGCCAAATACGTAGTCGCGACGCCGCGCCTGGGTATCTTCAATTTCGTACGATAATTGACAATCGCGACGCAGAGATGTACTTGGCGTGGATGTCGCTGTATCAATGATGTCACCCACCTTTCGCCGTGCAGGGTTAAGCGATCGACGTACCAACGAGGAACTCGCAATGGAAAATTCTCGGGGACGCAAAGGAGGGAATAAATCAAATACATATTCTTTGGGTACCTTGCAACTACGAAATTCCTCCATAACCTCCTTGATAGTTCGGCGAACTCGTTGGCAGTAGTCGTACAAATCTTCCTGTGATGTTCATTATCAACTTCTAAATTACTTCGGTTGCAATTTATTTATCAGACTTACCGCACCCTCCTCGGAGAGGAATTCATCGAGTTTTTCACGTTCCAGGTCATCTGTAGCGAAGTGGCGCAAAAGAGCAAAGAAAGATCGCCGAGGAACTGCAGTGATGTCTAGATGGCGGGTGAACAACCTCCGCAGAGTAACTACGGCAGGAAGGTGGTCAGGAAGAGATTGATCTAATTCAGGAAAGCCAGTTAGCTTTGTGTGCATGGATACATGTCCAGAAAACTACCTGGGTATACATGCTTTATCCGGAAAGGCTCGTCTGCAATGTTTGAATACCCCATGGATGTTAGGAATGCTTCAACATCCGCATCAGGTACCTCAGGGTGTATAACAGCAACATCACCAGCTTTGTATCTTGTGCAATTCTTAATCATCATAGAATACTGTAGATCATAATCTACCATGGGCTTACCTCATATCTATCGGAAACTCTAGCTCGATGTGCCGAACGTCTTGGTACCAGTCAGGTGCGGTGATTCTGTCATTTCGTGTGATATTCACAAGATGGTACGCTTCGTCATTCAGCAGTGGATCAGCTTCAACAACTTCTGTTGACGGTACATCGAGTACAGCAATGCGAGGCGGCGGCAGCGAATCTTCCGAAGGAATCTCAACCCCCTCGGGTAATGGACAAAGCTGAAGGAGGGCATCCGTCAGGTCAGGAATCCATTTAATGAGACCCCCGTCAGTCCTAACATGTAAAAACATTAGCAGTTGATAAAAGATGGAGGGAAGGGAATATACCCAAGTCTGTGCTGTTCGTCCCCTTCACCTCGGGGGCAGATTTCCTGCGCTCCAAGGTGCGCAAGACGTCGGGACAGAAGCTTCGCAGGCCAACAGAACTTCTCATACGAGGAGTCCCCTAGTCCGAAAACGGCGTAATGAAGGTCCTCGAACAGATCCTCGGGCAGATCTGAGCGGAGGAGCATATTCCAGAACGCAGTCATGGACCGAGGCTCCTTGCCAGAACCTGCAGTAGAGATTACAAAGACAACGAGAGTCTCTGAAATCAACTCTTCCTGTGCACCAAAGCCATATCATTCAGGAGGCGTTGTGTATGCAAGGGGGATCACGCGAACCGGAGAATAAGTATCAATGTCAAACACTCGTGGATGGAAGTGGAGTCGCCGAAAATGCCTGGCAAGTCGTTCTGCCACATCCTGAGCATTTCCCGTTTCTGTAGCATAAATCACGGTGACGGTCCGCTCGTCTTCATCTGCGGCATGATGTTGCATGAGGTTGGGAGGTTGGGGAGCAAACCAAAGTCGTTTGGTTTGCTGCTTGGGTTCAGGTTTATCTGATAAGATACTCAATAGGCGCTTGTTCTTCGGTGAGCCGCTGAGCGTCGTCTTTGTGTATGCTTGTGTGTCCCCAGATCTCAGAATCTTAGGCCTCAGGCTCTAGCCGCTCTACCAGGCTCTCTCTCAGTCTCCTGATCCTCACTGAGACTCTCCATAATTGTTCTTGCAAAGCAAGCAGCTTAGTGCGATGATCATTTCCAAACCTAAAAGAGGCCAACGGGACACCTCAGGGGAATCAGCAAAGGATAGTACCCTGCCACTCAAGACTGGGGTGGCATCACATATTTTTGACGACCCCACGCAGATGCTATCCTCCGGTCATAAGACCGAGTAGACTTCCGTGTCTACAAAGTTGAAGCCATGCCAGTATACGTCTCTCCGTTCTTCCGTGTCTTCTTTTCTCTGAAGCAACCGGTAGGAAGTTCAAAGGAGAATAGCGCGGCACTCAACCAGATCAATATTCCTCTGGCGCGGTCTCTGAGACTGCATCAGAGCTTTATCTGATCTTGCAGTTCTGCAGCAATAACTTCAACTTCTGCTATCCCAACCCTCCATTGGAGCAACAGTGTGTGGACGAAATTCTGGGAACCTTGCGTCTCGCAACGAAGTTCGAGATGGATGGCGTAGTCGCTACGATGCGAACTCTGGCGCGGCTCCTGCGCAGAACGCACTCCTTGGAGGCATATGCAACATTGTGTCGGTTTGGTTCCGAGGACTATGCCAGTGATGCCGTCACCTTCTCGTGTGAAAAGCTAGGGACCTTCCCCGTCAGCCCAGCATTCAGTTATGACTGGAGCGAGACGTCGACTCTTGCTGCGAGATGCTATGCCGATGCAGTGGTCGAAATGCTCGCTAGATGTTTCTTTCGCCTGTTGCAAAGCCCTCGGACAGAACAAACACCCCCTTTAGCACGCCGCCCCTGTGATCCCTACGCAACCGGTGAACGACAACGAAGGGGACGGCCCGGTTGTCTGGCAGGCCAAGTAGGGACATCGGTAGTCTCCCAGCTGCAGCCGTAGACAGACAGGCTTTTCTCGTGCCTCGGATGTAGACATTGGCGGGAGACCTTGTGATCATTTCGTCGGACGACCAATATCGTGTCCAGAGAGGCTTCATTTCTTATTCTTCCCCCCTCTGGAAGAAATAATACAACGGCACCCTGCAGTGCGCTGACTTTGTTCGCAAAATGTTGTCCTGAAATTCTGAATGATACGGACACGTGTGTAAGACGTCAGAACCTAGGCTCGGTGTGGGATGAAGGCGCCGCAGCAAAGAATGCGAACACATCGTGTATCCAGTGTAGTCCATTTATCCTCTCTCTCCTACGATCCCCATTTGTCGTCCACAGCCGTAATTTGTACTTTGGGAGCTCGTACGAGGTATGTTCTCGACACTTGAGGAGGTTTGACATTGATCTCAGTTCATTGCAGGGACTACGCGTTCAATCCACACCATTCTGATCAGCTCCTGGAATGTCTGACGCAGATCCGACTCCGTCGCATGAGCCTCCTCAAGAGATCGAAGCAGGCCCTCCATTTGACGATCCGACCGGTGATATAATCTTGCGCTCCGTAGACCGTGTCAAGTTTCGCGTCCACAAAGTAATTCTACGACATGCCTCTACGACTTTCAACAGCATCTTTCACTCTGCCACCGCCGATTGCGTTGATCCTGCGCATGAGGACCTCTCAAAACCCGCATTACCCATCATCGATGTACCCGAAACTGCAGGCGTGCTCAAAGGCTTACTGCACTGCTGCTATCCATTGAACCCTCAGCCACCGATATACACGACTTTGGGAGAAATCATCCCGATGCTTGAGGCAGCGTCCAAATACGAAATGAAAGGGGTATTGCTTCTTCTCGAAATTTCTTTATGGCGATTACACAAAATTTCCCCGATATCTACATACGCAGTCGGATGTCAGTTTGGTTTCTCAGAACTGTGCAAAAATGCCGCAATGTGGGACCGCGCGCGGGTTGTCAAAAGAACAGGCAGCTTTCCTGCTGTCGGGATAACCTGGAGTGCTACTCTGGAACACCTGCTTTATGGGCCGAAACGAATGCAGTCTATATCTGCTGGCTCGTACCTCCGTCTCATACATTATATGCGCTCAGGGGACGTTCGGTCGTTGGCCGTGCCTTCCTTTGAAGCTGCTCCAGCAATATCTCCTGCGGAAGACCTCAGTGACATTCCTGTCTTCAGTTTCAAACCTGAATCTGAAGCCGACATTGTGTTATGCGGTTTAGATGGTGGCAAATTCCCTTTCCGTCGTTCCTTATTCGCGTCGCTATCCACGGAATTCCAGACACTACTGCTACAAAGTGAAAACGGCGCGACTGCTACTACCGCAGCCACGGCGGTTGTAGACTCGAACACAGAGCCAATGAGCGTCGACGCTCTTCGAACCAATTTGCCAGTAGTGGAAATTTCCGAGGATAGCCTGACCCTTCTTGTGCTTCTTCACATGTGCTATCCTATCAATAATCCCGACTTCAGCCGATTCCTCCCCCAGAGGATCCTCAAAATGATGCATGTTATACGGAAATACAAATTACCTGCTCAGTGCGAGTCACTTTGCAGACGTCACATGGAAGCTTTCATCTTCAAGCGGCCATTCTTTGCATTCCATACCGCCCTTGCTTATGGATGGCATGAGGAAGCTCGAGATGCGGCTCTATATATTGCACGTCTGCAGGTGGCACAAAAATATCATCAAGATCTCGAGATATTGAACGCGAGTCACTATTATTTTCTACTCAAGTTCTGTCATCATTATTACGAGGCATTAACAGAAGTTGTACGTGTAATTTGCATCGAGCTGCCTCGAGAATATGGGAGAGGTTCCAGTAGTGGCAGTTCGGTTACATCCACAACTTGGACAGATGCAGTCTGGATGTGGCAGGACGGACGTCATCAGACTGGGGACAGTACGTGGGTCCTATCCACAGCGATGGAAACTACGTCTGCTTTTCGTGGAGGTGATGCAACAGTGAATAAACTACTCTTCAAAGCGCATGAAGCAGTTACAAAGGTATGCCTACCATTTTACTAAAAATCGGCCGGCCGGATGCTCACGACGATATTTCATGTAGCTTCAGCTGGAGTCCATCTGAATAAAATCAGATTACCAATATCAAGATTTGATACCGAGAAATAGCAATCCTCTCTTCGCCTTCACTACTTCCTCCTCCAACGCCCTTCCATCCGCATTAGACCACCAACTCTCCTTCGGCAAATCCTCCAGAGTTTTCCCCATCCGCAACGCACTCTCGAACGCCGACTTCCTAGCGTTCAACTCGGCCATCCGTCGCGGGTCGGAGTGACCTGAGAAGATCACAAGCGCCGTACGCGGAGGAAGGGATTCGTAGAGTTGTCGGAGGTACTTGTCAAGAGTTGAGAGGACTGCTTGTAGCTCCTCTTCTGTGCTTGGTTCAGGAGGTGCATCTCCTGATGAACGATTGGCTATCCCTGTGTATTAGTATAGTTCGTGAGTATGTCATCTTGCGCTATGATTGTGGAGACGTACACCCAAGGGCGTCAGCCAATGATGTGAATCGGCCAAAGGTGAAGGTATGTCTAGGGATGACCTCGAGGAGACCATTGAGGACCTCTTCATCGGTCTTGCATCCAATGGCAGTGGTCGCTTTCCCGCCATGCCATGTAGATGGATTTCCTCGATCCACAATGGCGGAAAGGACAGTCCCACCGCGAGCACGTGACATCCGCTCGAAGATAGACTCAAAGTCTACCTTGAACTCCCCATAGCCAGGTCCTATTAAACGAGCTCGTGAGCACATGCCAGAGTTATGAATGCGATATATTTCACCATTGTCGACTTTTTTCTTCAATAGATCAATGCAAGCCCGGGCATCTTCCTCAGGATCATGTCCGCCTTCTCCCCGGTTTTGAATCTCTCGGCCACACCATTTCTTGGTGAGCCATGCGAGACCGGGTTTTAATGGTCTGCCTCGAGGGTGGTGGTATATGATGGCGGTATCGATGCATCGTGGATGACATATCTTCAGCGCTCTGAGATCAGATTCGAGGGAGTGTCCTAGGAGTACAGGTGTGGGCGTCGCAGATAGGATGGACAAGACGTGTGATTGAACCTGCTCGAATGTCGTGGTGGCGGTTGCGAGAGATTCAGCGGTGATACCAGACCATCTATAGCGTTGATCAGTGATCAAATATTTGTAGGGATCCTTGATTCTAGCAAACCTTGTGAGGTAGTCTGTAATAGGCCTCCCTGGCTTGACGAGTTTGTCATATACGACAATGCCTGATTCATAGTCAATGATGCAGACCCGTGCAAGTTCTTTGCCCTCTTCTGTTTGACACTACATAGGAAATATCAGTGAATAGAACGAATTGCCGGGAAAGGTAGAGACAAACCATCTCGCAGTCAATGGCGTATATCCGAGGCGGCGAAGAGGACTCTTCCGATGATTGCGGGGTCTCTACCCATCCTGGACCTTTCTCAAAAGTTTCAGAGATGTACGACGGCAGAGGATACTCGTTTTCAATCATTTGTTCCGTAGAGAGGACGTAGCGCAGCGGTGATTTCTCTTTAGCGCGGTCCGCTGTTGTTCAGATAAATATTTAACGTCAAAGGAATTTAGAAGTTAAGGACTGACAAGCCACTCTTTCCAATATCCTTCGCTTCTTCTCTTCGCCTGACACAGGCGTCTGGAAGAATGCACTGAGTACGGAGTGCATACGAGTCTGGTCTCCAGGAGCGAACGTAGGGCAGGCATGACTGAATGTTGAGGCTATGAATGGAATCCCTTTCGATGGGCCTTCTTGCTTGTCCGGAGAAAACGGTATTTGTAGCGGTAAGTTGGGGTTTGAAGTCGCGGATGTTGGAAGTGGTGGTAACGAGAGCGTTTCTGCTGTAAGCCCAGGAATGAGCAATGTCACCACTTTCTGTATCGACCGAGGGTTCTATGAATATGGTGAGTAGCTGCAGATAGTCGGTAATGCGTATGCGATGCCAACCTCTACTCTCACCCAACTTGGGGGAGGTGCATCTGCCGCAAGGTGAAGAACAAGGTCCCGAATATCCTATGGAGTTTTCATCGGTGATGAGAAGGTCCATGGGTATTTCAAATACGTACCTCAATGCCAACAGCATCTCTACGCTTGGCTATTTCACCGCGGGCGTACATGAACTTCGCGGGATTAGCCTGAACGTTGAGTGTCTGTATGAACATTTTTGTCACAACCGCAGAAAGAGTGAATGAACACACACGTCAAGTTTTCCCTCTAGCTTTCGTATCTTCTTCGCAACCCTCTTCTCTACTTTCGTCCAGCCATCGTTGCCTCCATTATCCGCGACAGCACTTCCTGCCTCGGTATCTTGGACAGTAACGCCCTGAGAGACCCGTGGAGAAACTTTGAGCTTCTTTTGTGCTGGTAAGGGGTCCGCTGGTTGCGACGGCGAGGGTATTGATTCTTGTGTCCGTTTCATTGCGGGATCCTGATGCAGGCCTGAGCGAGCAAAAGTACCTGGATCAAACCTGGATGAAATGTTCGGTACTCTAACTGTGGCGGAGTGTCAATCCATATATGGGAGGCGTTGTGGTTCGGTGGCTAACTCGGAGTCTGGGCGCAGTGCGTGCTTTATGCGCACTTACGAGACACATAATACATGTTACAAACACATGGGAAGATGCTTCCAGAGATGTGCTATGGAGAGCGTGTTACAATGAATGGAGTGAGAGCAATTCGGGCCCCTAGGGTGTATCCGTCACGTGATTCATGTCCGACGACGCGGTCAAGACCGTCAAGCTTGGCGCCAGAGTGGTCTCTTTGCTTTGCCCATGTCGGCCACCATAAGGCTCACCCGTTGCTGCCTTGCGGCGCGTTAGACATTCATTTGTCTTGGCTTTCGTTCTTCGAGCCAAATTGACAACACGAGACAACGCCACACCCTTACTTCCCTCTCGTATACCACCATGTCTGACTCGGATGTCATAGAAATTTCATCCGACGAGTCTTCGCCCGCACTTCGCGCATCTCAACGACGTCAAGGCCGAGCCCACAAACCTCAACAACGCGCTGCCAGACCTGTCGGTGACGTTATCGAACTTTCAGATTCGGACGAGGAGTTACTCCCTACGAAGCTGTCGACCATCCTGTCTCAGTCAAGTGCTCGCCCTCGCGAAATGTCTCAGAAGAAGCACAATTCTCGTATCAACCTGGAAGAACCAGTGGCGGGTCCATCGAATCATGGAATACGTGAAGCCGGTGTGGTGCCCGATGTTAACACTCATCAAGAGAAAGACGCGTCTGTGGCTCCGGAGGATTTTCATAATGCGGATGACGAGGTACCCAATGATCTATACCTCGCTCAGGTCATCGAGATTATCCCAGACGTAGATCCCGACTTTGCTCTAGCTCTGCTCAATGAAAACTACCCTAATTTCAAAGAGCAAGTCGTGGAACACGTGCTGCACGCTCTCTTTGAGAACCCGTCGTATCCGAAGGTCGAAAAGGGGAAGGGTAAGCGCAAGCGTGAAGCAAGTGATGAAGGAGAGCGTGCTGGGATAAAGAGCCAACGCGAAGAAGCCCAGGTCGATTATTTGTCCAAGAACAGACGGGTTGGCCCGAATTATCACGATCTTGCCTTGGTATGGCCTTCATGTAGTTATAGCGAGGTACTATACTAACCATATTGTAGCATCGACTTTACACGGAATTTCCTCAAATCCCTGTTGCTCATATCCGCAGGAAGTTCCAACTAGAAGGTGGACTCTATGCACCTACATATTTCTACCTCCACGCAGAGCGGAAAAGCGGGAAATTGCCGTATAAACCTCTCACTACTGCACAGGCCAAAAACCGTAATAAGGGTAAAGAAGCCATACGGGCTGATCCCGACTTCGAAGAGGAGGTGCTATGGGTTCAGCGCAAGCTTATGGAAGAAGCTGTAAGTAAAGACTCTGCGATTGCGGACGAGGTCAATCAACAGGAGCATGAAGCAGCCGGCGCTGGCATTGAATGTGGTTGCTGTTTCAGTGACTATCCTTTCGTATGTATTGTGATTCCATTCTCAAAGGTGAGATTCTCATTGTCGCTCGCTTTTTCTCTCCAGGACAACATGATTCAATGTCCCGATGCCCATTTGTTCTGCAAATCCTGCATGTCTACATATGCAGAAACGCTCCTTGGCTCTCACGACCCAAAGATTGTTTGCATGGATCAGTCTGGCTGCAAACTTCCGTTCCCTGAATCAGAGCTCCGCCGGTTCCTTACTCCAAAATTACTCTCGCTCTATGAACGCGTAAAGCAACAGAAAGAGATAGAAGCAGCGGGACTGGAGAACCTCGAGGAGTGTCCGTTCTGTGATTATAAGGTCGTGATCGAGAACGAACATGAGAAGTTGTTTCATTGTCAGAATGAGGATTGCGGGGCGGTGTCTTGTCGACAATGCAAGAAACTGGTAAGTACGGTGCTATGATGTTTGATTTGTTCATCACTGATGTATCTGCAGGATCATTTGCCAAAAAGTTGCAAAGGTTCGTGAGCTTCTGCTATCCTTGTGTTGCGCAGCACTGAATGCATTTGCATTATTACAGAGGTAGAAGAAGACAAGAAACTTGACGCTCGACATGCTGTGGAGGAAGCCATGAGTACGTTGATTACACTTATTACGCCTGTATCTCACTCATAGCAAACGTTCTTCTAGCTCAAGCATTGATGAGAAACTGTCCAAAGTGCAAGAAGCGTAAGTGAAATGTGGTTCCGATACGAGCTAGAGTTGACGTCAACCGAACACGCACATTACATAGCGTTCATCAAGGAAGCCGGAGTACGTCGAACCTATCTCTTTGGACAGTGACGTGATCTAATCATAGACAACAGTGCAACAAGATGATCTGCCCTAATTGTCGAACCATGTCTTGCTACATCTGTAGGAAGGTCATTCAGGGCTACGAGCATTTCAATCAGGTGCGATAGTTATAGTTATTTACATGACTCGAAGGTATTGAATGGCACCTGCATAGCGTCCTCCTTACGACCAGGCCCGTGATGATACCAAGTGTCCCCTGTGGGACCAAGCTGAACAGCGACATGCAGCGGAAGTCGCCGAAGCGGCGAGAAAAGCCAAGGAAGCACTCAAAGCACAACAACCTGATATTGACGAGAAGGATCTCGAGGTCGAGTTACCTAAAGCACCGCCTGCTCCTCAAGCTCCCATTCCTGCGATTCCTCATCATCACCTACCGCAGGCGGCGCGTCAAGTGGTACGCCCACCGGTGCGCGCACCCGCACCGAACGTCAACATTCAGGTCAATTACCGACATGGGAACGCCGCACCCCAATTTGTGAACATGGCTGCGAACGTTGGCGGTATGAACGTACATGTGTTTGCTCCTGGAGCTCAAGTACGAATTGCTGGTGGGGTCCCGATGCACCAGCAACCGGTTCAATTCGGGGGTGGTGCATTCGGTGTTGCGCCTCAGATGCACAATCCGTTTGGGATGGGAATGGCTGCGGGAGGTCCGATGCCCTTGCAGGGACAGCTTGGGGTGGTACAACCTCAAGCGGCGGTGGGGGTAAATGTGAACAGACAGGTGGCACCCGGGGTCAATATCAACTGGAACGCTGCCCATCAGATTGTGCGACCTCCTGCACCGGCCCCTCAGCCTGCTCAAGCGAGGGTTGGTGCAAGGGTTGGTTTGCGAACCAGGTCGCAAGCGCGTAAGCGGTGATCCATCCTAGCTGGGTGTCTTTTGTGTACTGATTTTTTCTGGTGCCTCCACTCATTTTCATGTGTATATGTCAAATCTTATTAATTTGGTCACTGTATGATTCTCATATGCCTCCGCATTTGCCATCTAATTTCAATGTCAAATATAAACATGCACCCGAAGAGCTTTGTTATTCGTGTTCGGTCCCATTCCAGCGTCTGGAAGGCTTCTTCGCTAGCACTACAGCATAAGCTAGTTCCAGTTTCCAGTAGCATTTGATCAGTATAGCCAGGTTGTCCATGAATGCAGAAGGTTAATGAAACATACCTCATCAACGGCCTTCCGAACATTGACGGTCGCCGTCTGGACGGCGTCCCGCCGTAGACCCCCACTCAATTCCTCGCCTGCTCTAAGAACGAATAACACATCGCCTGAGCTATCCCATCCATCTTTCCAAGCCCATTTCGTCCTTGAGAAATCCTCTGCTGACAACTTTGTACTTGAACAGTAAGGCGATGAATTCACGGGACGTGAAAGTCTAGACAATGTCGAATAGAACGAGTAGCAAAACTTTAACAAAAGATGATAGTCATGCGCCGGGAGATCCTCCATCTCCGGCTCATATGTTTCCGCAATCTGTAGTCGGGCAATGTACAACGCAGCGTCGCGTGCTTCGGTCCGCCATTCGTTCTGCATAGCGACATGATAGGCAGCCATTGGAGATCGAATAGTATATTTTGTCATTGCTTGTCGACAATGGGCGGCGACCTTGGTTAGGTTGTATTTCTTTGCAGCGTGTATTGTTTGGTGCATGTGGTTCAGTAAGAGTTTGTTGTAATCTGACTGTTGTGTTGGAAGGTAAGGCTGAAGAAGGAGGGACAGTGTCGTACTGTTCTCTGGTACGTTGATTACTGCTGTTCTTGCGTCCCCTCGTTCTTGCTTGGGTAACACATTGTGGCAGAATTCCACAGGAAGCGAGAGGAGCAGTGAGCGGTTGAAAAGGAAGTCGACGCCATCGGAACTGCGCAGGACAATGTTCGATTCATGAGGAGGCTTGTATTTGGACACAGGCTGCTCCATAGACGAGTTGAGAGGACGAATGGGTCTCGTTAGGTGGGATTTGTTGCCAGTGCGGCGATAAAGAATGAGTCGAAGATATGACGCGGCCGAGATTTGGGACATCTCAGCCACATATGCCTGGCATTCTACACTTTCAGACCAAGAGGACATGATATCAGGATACGGCCTGACGTCCCTGCCATTGTTCAGCCAACTTTTCGCGGCATCGCGGGCAAGATCGTAAAGAGAGAAACGACAAGCAACAGCGTACGTTCGAAGAGCGCACTGTGTATAAAACGCGCGCATGAACCGCTCCAAATGCCACATCACCCCTGTCATTTCGTACTTGAATGCTACCTCAAGGAGGGGGACAACCTTCTGGAGAGTATCACAGACTGTGTGGGGAAGGGGATAACAGAGATGCAATAATTCATAGACCAGTTTGCTATGCTCAGGAAGATCAACGACCGGCAAACCGCTACTTGTGTCGCCTTGAGCAGCACCTGAGCCGTTGGCTTCAAACATTCCACGGAACACAGGGGATGCGTAGCATAGGATGACCTTGTGTACATGAAAGTCGACCTTGTCGCATGCACGCAGTACGATATCACCGTCAGGATCATCGAATGGAGCTTTCGCCTTAGTGGCGACCGTGAGAGGTTCGTTCGAATTAGCCATCCAAATTGTATCGATGTGGGTTGTGGTGATGGGTAGCAAATACAAGATGGGTATGTCTGGAAGTTGACAGAGGTCATAGATGCTCAACAACTCAACGCTGCCGGGGCCTAGTTCACTTACTCTTTGAGTCGATCGCAAACAGGGAGCGGATCTACTAGTTTGGCTCATCAGTAGCTTCAGAATATTACGCTCGCCCGCCTCACTTACTGTCTCTCTTTGATATGCAAGTCTCTGCGTGTCAATACAACGATGAAAGCACCGGTGGTATAGAGCAAGACAGGTTCTTAATCGTATTCAATCCATCTGATGATGGGCGGCTAGTGCCGCCCGAGGCATCAGATGCCGTCTCCGGCTGTGGCGGGGTGCCGACCGATCATATGAATGTACTCCTTTTTTGGTGCCGCGCCGCCCTGATTTGGCAAAAGGCGCACTTGAGGCGCACGACGCGCCGACGGCTGCTCCGGTAATTCTCTCTCAGAAATAGACTCAGACGATGGCCCCGAGCCCCGGCTAGAAGCAAATAAATCCAGAGCTTATAAGATCAAGTTCGGGCAAGTTGTGCCATTCTCTCTTTCTCCCTTACCCTCACGCTCCCTTCATCACGACACTGCGACAGCCCAGGCAACCGTCACTCTGACTGATTGAAGACAGAGTGTTTTACCGCCTGCGTTCGTTCGGGTTATAAGGACATTCTTCGGAGACCACATTGTATAGCGTATAACGCCAACCCGGTGTACATAAACATTCCACTCGTTCACCTCTTCATTTCTGCCCGCCATGCTCGCCAGCATCTTACTTTCCTCCATTTTGGCGCTTCCTGCGCTGGCAGCCTCTCCAGATGACTGGCGTACAAAATCTATCTACCAGGTACGCGTGACCAGTGAACACGTTCGACGAGATTCGGTATTCATGTAATTGGACATAATAGCTCGTCACTGACAGATTTGCGACGCCCGATGGCTCGAGTCCTCAGTGTAATACGGAGGACCGCAAGTATTGCGGCGGTACCTACAAGGGTATCATGAACAAACTTGATTATATTCAGAATATGGGCTTCGACGCGATCTGGATCTCCCCTATAGTCAAGAATGTAGAAGGCGCAACAGCGTACGGAGAAGCTTTCCATGGGTAAGTCGTTGCGTTGCACATGTGGTATAATCACCCCACCGAGCCCCGAGAGAATAAGCACCTAACACCACCGTGTTGTCAGGTACTGGACTGAGGACATCAACTCGCTGAACTCACACTTCGGTTCAGCTGATGACCTGAAGTCACTGGCCAGCGAACTTCACAAACGCAACATGTACCTTATGGTCGATGTTGTTGTCAATCACATGGCCGCGACGTCCAACCCGCCCAACTTTGGAAGTTTCGCTCCCTTCAACCAGCAATCCGATTTCCATAACTTTTGCTTTATTCAAGCGTCGGATTATGACAACAACCAGACTGCCGTTGAACAATGCTGGTTGGGTGATGAGAAGTTGCCTCTTGCCGATATCAACACCGAGGACCCTAATATCGTGAGCACTTGGAACACGTGGATCGGCGACCTAGTCAAGAATTACAGCATTGACGGTGTCCGTATCGATACTGTCAAACACGTCCGTAAAGACTTCTGGTCTGATTTCGCCAAGTCTGCCGGTGTGTATACTGTCGGAGAGGTTCTGCACAACGACACCAACTATGTTGCACCTTACACTCGTGAGTATAAAAACATCGTGAACCAAACTACTTACTCATGCGAGCTGGTTTTCAGAGGCGCTCTCTGCTGCACTTGACTACCCCGCCTACTTCGCCCTAACTACTGGCTTCCAATCTACCAGTGGGAACCTGTCAGCATTGGCTGCTGTCGTGCAATCCGGTCAGAGTGTTTACAACAACGGCGAACACTATATGGGATCCTTTTTGGAGAACCACGACAATCCTCGCTTCCAATCGCTCACCCAGGACGAAGCGGTACGTTTACGAGATGTGCGATACTCAGTAGCTTACTTGTGTCTCCTTAGCTCGTCAAGAATGCCATGACGTGGCCCTTCATTCAGGATGGTATTCCTATCTTGTATTATGGTATTGACCTTCAGCCAAAACGATGTAAATTCATCTGACCCGGGATTGTCATAGGTCAGGAGCAGAGCTACGCCGGAGGCGCTGACCCTGCCAACCGTGAGGCGTAAGTAACTTCACAAAGAGTAGAAAGGTTACTCACTCACTTTTTATTAGACTTTGGCTGTCTGGCTACGGGGAGGATAAGCCTCTCGTTCAGCACGTCAAGACCCTAAACGCTGCTCGCAAGGCCGCCGCGACTGCCAACAAAGATTTCTACACAAGCAGCGTAAGTCGACGGGTAGAATTAGGGTACAGCTAAGCTTACGCATTCATCGACCTATAGTTGAAGTTCTTGGTTGCCTCGACCAACAACCTCGCCATTTCCAAGCCCCCTATGCTCACACTCTTGACCAACGAGGGTGCATCGTCCACTCCCAAGTGGAACGTTCCTGACGCCGGATTCAATGCCAATGAAGAGCTGATCGACGTCTTGACCTGTAACAAAGTGAACGCCGACGGTAATGGCGGTGTTTCCGTAACAGGTTCAGGAGGAAATCCTCAGGTACGGGACCTTTAGTGGGCTCGGTGTATAGAACCTCCCGATACTCATGATTGCCGGTTTAGGTCCTTATGCCCACTTCTGCTCTTCCCAAAGGTGGCTCCGTCTGCCCTGACTCCGCAAAGGGTGCACAGTCCTCGTCGGGACAGAATGTCGTCGCCCAGGTCCTTGGTGCTGTGATGGCTGCCGTTCTCACGATTGCGATCTCCTTTGCATAGGTTTCTATTCCTATTCACGACGGACACCCACTTCCATGTCTCGGTCTTTCCAGCAAGCACACCGTTCTTGATACGTCGCCTGCGTACCCATATTTTATCTCTTCCTATTGTATCAAGACGGCCTGGCGGACTTTATATATGTTTTCTTTGTGAAGTTTTGGTGCATCAACTTACGTATGTTCTCCGAATTCAGATTCGTTTCTGGGCAATCGGACGCAGCTTTCCCCCATTTATCGCTTTGGATTGATACAGTCATGGTACAGGTCTTCGATGCATTCACGGCGTTCCTTCGAAATTCGCCCCCTGCAAAGTGCCGTTTTGTCTTCGACCGTCAATTGGTTCCGACTTGTCTAGTTACTGACGCCAGGCAACTTCCAACTCTCCGTGGCCCGTGGGTCTCTTGACGCGGACGAGCTGGAGCAACACATGCAAGAGTTCATGAACTGAATATCTTATGTTTCACGACACCGATTCGCTGATAACTAACAGAATCTATCTAGGAATAGTTTGATTGGGCGCGGCCAACGCGTCATTGCTTCGTCTGCATATCTTCAATCTTCATTGATCTCTTCCGGTAAGTTGCATATGAATGACATTGCTACACTGCTATTGGGCCTTCTCAAGGTGCGTGCTGGGCAATACATACGTCAATTGCAGCTGACGACGCGCGCGATAGGTGTGGCCTACCTTACTTGGACTAATTGCACATTGAGATGCGTCTACGATTCTTCCAAGGAGAAGCCTTTACTAAACGCAGAGCCCATAATGCAAGGTTTAGAACTCGTCAGCAGCTCTACATGCTTCAAGGAATCTGAGCTTCAAGCGCTACGAAGTGGCATGGCTATTGGCCACAAGTTCTCGAAAGCGCAGAAGGGCTCTGCCGGTGTATAGAGCTGCGCAGATTCCCTCACAAGGATGCTGCTGTCCTCCACATCAGTCGCCCAAAGACAACTTCCGCGGGAGAAGTTTGGATAGAATTCTATTTCTTGATTCAGTCTCTGATGACGACTTCGTCTGGCCAGGCCCTCGTAGTCGCGGCACTCTCACAGCACGCGTCTACACCTCCGCAAGGCGACGTGGTCCGGGACGCTATCACGATACACAGCTGCCGAGGCGACAAACGGCGGTCCCGTGTGCGTAGATATCTATATACACACGCTCGGGGCTACAGAACCTTCACGTTATTACCCTCAGCAAAGCGCCATGTTCTCTTCGTATTTGACTACCGACGCTATGTATTGGCACTGGCTCGAACTTAGATTCCACTCTCCAATCCACTGGCAAGGATATCCCTGAATGTGAGTTTTTTAACGTGCGTCACCCACTGTGAGCCGTGTATATGGGTGTCGTTCTCTCTCACCTGAACATGACCATAACGCTGGACTCATCCCGGGAGATCATGCGCACCGCAGCTCACGACCGTGCGTGGTGACAATACGGACATTGTCTTTGTATGGTTACATTTGCGAAGAATATTCGCACTTCTAGACTGAGTCTTCATGGAGCATCACCTTCGTCCACCGACTATTATCCACATTGGGTCTCCCCGCCCCTTTCTGGGCTATACAGCCGTCGCGGTACAACTTGTGTTCCGCGCATGGCAAGCTTCACCAAGTGTCACAAACATGCTCTTTGGTGCCAGTGCCAAAGCCACTTTACGTGTTCTTCCATTATGACTCGAAGTCTTTTACGAGAACCCTGCCTGGAGTGCCCGTTAAATGGCTATAGAATCAGACCTTGCTGACCCGGAATCATGTTCGCGAGATATCCGCGATATAACAATAGCGGAGAAGCAATCTGCTCATGAAAGTGCATTTGCCCTGATATAGATGCTGTATTCACAGGTTTAGACAAGTGAGAAATCTCGGCAAGCCTATCGCAATTGTATCGAGAAGACTGAAGGGAGTGCATGGTACATGCGTTCGCCGAGCGAAACTGACGTGTCGGCAAGTGACGTTACAATTGTATTTCGAATGCCTATGAATCCCACCTCCGGGGTCGAGATGCGGGAGCCAGATTACATGAGGGTAACTAATATGAGAAAGCTCTTCTATATACACTACATGTTAGACAATGGGCGAGACGCGAACCAGGACGAATACATAGAAAGAGAAGTAGACCCGGGGAACGTTGCATGTGCACAAGAGCATGAGAATTAGGTGGGTGGATATCATAAGACCTAGTGTGTTACAAAGCGCCGAGTACGTGAAACGCGACTCCAACTCGAAGCTTGAGGGTATGTTCCATTTTAAGTATGTTATCAGATGCTAGTCGCTATCCTCAGATTAGAAGGTTTAGAAGACCTAAGAACCACAAGGCAAATACATGAGCGACAATTGTCCGGCAAGTTAAGGGTGAATTGGAATGCAGCTCACCATGTTCGGAAAGGGCGCAGTTTCAAGAGATTGGCCTCCCATCCCCGCCTGCTCGGCACCATAGTATGGATTACACGTTGTATCAGGCAGGAGCGAGGGCGATACAGACAAGAGAGAATCCGTCGACCAACCGATGATCACGTTGTCGGCCTGAGCGGAAGCATCCGTCGTTGAAGGGCTAGACGGTGTGCTGGGATACGCTTCATCGCTATGGTAGTACAGCTCGGCTCCAACATTCACGGCTTGCAAGTGCTCTGTCGAAGATGGAATACCAAAGCAATGGTCAATGTCGCCAGACAACCCAGGCTATTCTTAAGGCATCAGAAAAAAATACGCGCCCCAAAGAACTGAGCGGCTCACTCACACTAGAGTATAACGAATAGCCAGAGTTACTGCTCCCGCTGTCCACGGACATTGGTGAAAGGGAACGAGAAGGTGGTGAGGTGGTGAAGTGATAGACGACGGAAGATAGAATGCTAGATGTGACAGCCGCTGATGAGGCACCATCTACTCGAAAGATTTCTTGTGAGATGGTGAACGAGGTAGGGTCTGTAAAATTCAACGTCAAATTTGGGTGCTGCGAGCTTCTCAGCCACGGTACATACCGTCAGAATCACAAATGTGATGCCAGAACCGGGGAACAAGGGTAGTCGTATACAGGTATTGATGACTGCAATTGGCGGGATCCGCCGACATTAGCTGGCAATCAATGTCTGTCACGTCAGAGTGGACGAGAACGTCTCCCTGAGTGACATGGAAAGATGAACGGCAGGCGATATGCGATGACGAAACAAAAGTGATGGTCGGGTCAATGTCCCGAATGGAACGGGGACCAAGAGCGCGAAAGTCGTAGGAGGGGGAATGGGACATGTACGACTGCCCCTGCGACGAAGACGGCCCATGTGGTGGAAGGATAGAGATGTAAACGTGACTGGGTGTAGGGGAGAACCCTTCGGCCTCAGCGGACGCATACTCTAAGCCTGACCCGTCGAAGTTACCATGAGGATGGTAAGGGAGGGCAGGTTGCAACATCTCATAGTGCCGGTCTGAGAGTGCCTTCACGACTGACAGAAATATGAGCAGATGGCGGCAGTAAGGTTGCTGAGGGTACTTACTATGCTTTCCCGAATTGGTATCGCGCAGTTGTTGGATCCGACTGCCAACCTGCTTCGGAGTGCGCCGCTTGCCTGTGGTCCTGAAGATGTACTCTGCAACGAACTTGTTGCGCATTGGAAGTCGACCTAGAGCTTTGGTGGATCTCGTCCCCGCTGGTTTGTACTTTTGGAGACCTACAGCGCGTCTATTGGGTATATATGCCGGACGTCGGAGATAGAGATATCCCACCTTCAATGAGAGCGGCCTCCAACGCGGGTGGCCATACTGGCTCATTCTTGCCTTTCATTATTCTCCAGCATTTGCGGCCTTGGAGGATGGTTTCGACAGCTTCGCTGGTTCCCCGTTCAGGCGAGGAGGAGCGAGATGAGGACGACGAAGTGGAAGTCGACGCGCGAGTCAACATTGGAACGAGGATGTCGGGTAGAGTGGGGGTTAGTGGTGAGCACAAGAGCTATTTAGCTTCTATGTGAAAAGGCGCTGCAAGGTAGGCCAAGTCCGTGACCTGAACGAAACGATAGACTGGTCATGACAGAACTATTTGTACAAGACGGACGAAGCGTTGATTGTACTGCCCTGAAAGAATAAAGCGAACGTAGATTACGGGGCTCTCTCTCTGCCGGCCCAGGATCAACCACAGAGTTCGCGACTATGCGCAATAAGGCAGGAGGACGCACGCACCTTGGATGAAGTCGATCATCGAGGCACGGATCTGGAGAGCTGGCGCTAAGCCAGTGAACGCTGAAGAAACGAGAAGTAGATGCTTCTGTGGCGCTTTTTTGCGTACGATAGGACCAGGATAGGACAGCATATGGGATATTCTGTGCTGCTCACACGTTCCGCCTTTCTTGGTCTCTATGCATTGCAATGGTGGTGCGACGGGGGGTCCATCCAAGCGGGAGGATGTACATGGCTAGATTTCGCCCAAGCGCTATGGTACCTATCGCCTAGCTTGGCCCTGAAGAAAGGTACGAAGCGAGGTCATGTACTTACTGTGAACAAGGGGCGGCCTGGATTCCAACGGGGGACGGGCTTCCCAGTTGCTTCGCAGTGTGAGTACGGGCAATTCATTCGGAACGCTCGGGTTCATTATGGACATTGCCGAGAGTTCAGATGTACTGGTACATGACCAGCATGGGACAAAAACATCACAAACACGTAACCCTGGAATGCAGTCTCTAGGAGAAATCGTCAACAATGTTAGCAATTCAGCCGAATAGAATTCACCAGACTGTGATTGACAGTACGGGTTTCGGGAGTAGAGTGCATGTTATGACAGTTCTGAAGCAAATACGATGTACCGGGCTGAGGAGTGGGCTTGCTGGCAGTAGCAAAGGCATCTATCCGATATCATCATGTTGTCGAGAACCCATAGCGAGACGACCAACGGGGATTCCACCTGTTGCGGCATTGCCATGTCGAGGAGTGCTAAAAGCATACTAGTTACCCGGAGTTATGATCTCAGCGGAGAACAAGAGCAGACAGATTGACGGCGCCTAGGATGTCATCGTCCTGTCGGTTCTATGTTCGCGGCACGTGTAGAGCCCGCACGCTGATTCCACGAATCCGCGCGTAGGGCATGCCGCTGGCCACGGTGGACATGCTATGTATGGCCCTGGTGCTTGAGCATATCCGAAGTAAAGCCACCCCACGAGTAATACAATGGTCTTGCCGCAACGACGTGCAAACCACGCTTGGCACTGGTATCCCTTTGTCAGACGCCTCCGTACAATCTCATGCAGAACTGCTTTATGCGATACTATTCAGTACGCCGAAATAGACATTGGGATGTGAGGAATTGCTGCGCTACTCGCACATTGCACGAGTACAGAATCAGCCCATTGGTAAGGATCCCCCGCATAGCTTGGGGCAGATGTGCGAGATGTTGACGATTTTCAAGCTTAAGCTGCTTTTTCTTCGCTAGCGAAAACGTCTGGCGTCGATTCGGCAACTTGCTCTCCTCGATCGATCAATTTGATGTGATCACGGGAACTAACTTGGGGACCGATTAGTTCCCGAGCCGAACCACCTTTTTGAAGCTTGAGAGAAAAGAAAGTTTACCAGACTGCCACTGAGTGGCACGCCTCTTGGCCACCAACAGTCGTGTTCAACTTGTTGCACTTGCACTCGAACATGATGATATCACCAGCCTTACACCGAGGTAGACTCCCAGTGTATCTTCCACAATCTCCGGATAAAATCGGCGTGAAGCTATGCTCCCCATAGGCTCAAAAATATTAGTCAGGTGGTACTATATGTCGGTACATATCCGTCATCAACACAGCTGTATTGTCTCATCCCACCATTCGGTGGTCAGGTCTCGTCAGAGTCACTTGGAGTCACTCTCCTCTCACACTCAGAATTTGCGCGAATGTGGCCCTGTCCTATCCCACTACGAAAGCCTTGAATCCTGGATTTTCAAGCACTGGATCCAACTAAGGTTAAACTGACCTGCTTGCTCTGTTCGAATGTCTTCTCCAATGGACTCAGAAGTGTCAACTGTCAATGGACAACGTAACGAGGAGGCTAAGGAGAAAGACCAGGCGCAATATACGACGCAGCCATACAACGAAAAGGAGGGGGTTGTCGGGAGCGATTCGGGACAATCGATTACGCAGACCATTCATGTACCAGACGGAGGGTTTCGTGCCTGGCTTGTTGTTGCAGGATGCTTCATCGATTTGTTCTCATCGTTTGGTCTTATGAATTCCTATGTGAGTTCGTTTGTGATGCAGTTTGAGTTTGGCCTTGCTTGACCATGCCTAAACCAAACTCTATGACTGCAGGGTGTATTTCAGGAGCACTATACCTCGACTCTGTTGACGAAGACATCTCCCTCTATAATATCCCTCATTGGATCTTTTCAACTATTCCTCTCCTATGCACTGTCTCCGTTGGTAGGTAGGATATTCGATGCATACGGACCGAGGGTAAGTGTGGAGTTGAGAACCAATCTGTCGTGGACGTTGACCGTGATTTGTTCACAGGAATTAATACTGTTAGGCACCATACTAATCACAATCTCTATGATGCTTCTCTCCGTGTGCCAGAAAGATCATCTATACCAGTTTTTTCTGTGTCACGGAGTTCTCTTTGGCCTCGCGGATGCATTAGTGTACGTTTCAGACATTGTCCCGTTGCCATTCAACTGACATGTTGCTCTTTCAACATAGCTTCACACCAGCGTTAGCATGTGTTGGGCATTGGTTCAAGCGCAAGCGTGGCTACGCCCTCGGGTTGGTCGCAGCCGGTAGTGGACTGGGTGGACTCGTATATCCCATCCTACTACAGCAATTGATAATCAAGATTGGTTTCCCCTGGGCGGTCAGAGTAGCGGGATTCCTGACGTTCGCTTGCCTGATATTCTCATGTCTGACCATGCGCACATACCTTCCTCTCAAACGAAGAGTTTCCTTGCGCGACGCGGTGGATCTACGCGGCTTCTTGGACATTCGATATTGTCTTGCCGCCCTCGGCGCTTTCTTGTGAGTTCCATCCAAATACATCATCGCCCGCTGTCCCGACATAGTCGCATTGGCTCATGCGTTGCTTTCTTCCATCTTGTTACAGTGGGTTTTACGCGCTTTTCATTCCCTATTATTACATTGGTGTCTATGGAAACTTCGAAGGCGTTGATCCCGGGCTTTCGAAATACCTCATTTCGATCTTGAACGGCATGGGTATTCCTGCTCGCATCTTGCCAGGCTTGTTGGCCGACAGATTTGGTCCGTACGTATGATGAAGTGTTGTATGTCGTGCACACGAGGAGCGTCTCATCCACCCATATTTGTTCTAGGCTCAACGTTCTGATACCGACAATGTCGTTGTGCACACTGTGGGTGTTCGCGCTATGGCTCCCATCTCGATCTCCGTCGACCATATCCGCTTTCGCAGCACTGTATGGGTTGTTCTCTGGTTCGTGCTTCAATACATCAGTCTCTCCGTTGACTGATTGGGCTGAATCATCCGCTACCGCAGGCGGGTTCTTATCACTGTTGCCTTCCTACATTGCTATCATATCACCTGTGGAGAAATTTGGGGCCAGACTCGGTGAGTGGATGCCATCTTTTCAACCCACACCGTCCGGCAAACAACGGTTCTGACCCACGTACCAGGTTCAATATACCTTGTTGCAGCGGTCGCGACGTTAATAGGAACACCAACCGCTGGTGCTTTCCTCGACCGTACAAATCAGAATGCTGCAGACCAGTCTCATTTCAATCGGCTGATCATCTTCACGGGTGCTTTACTTGTTGCATGTACACTCTCTATGGTGGCTGCACGGTTTGTGCACTCCAGGAAGCTCAGACAGAAGGTTTGAGGTCTTGCACTGACAGTACTGCGAAAATCTTCATCCTGTCGACAGCGATGACAGGGAATCATGAGATATGACATTTCATGACTTTACTAGACACGAATCAATGTCATACAAGAAGAATGTACATAACACTATAGTACAGTTGGACCTACGTGGCGATGTACGCGGGCAGCGCCAAACCCAAGAAACTATTGTCAAGGAAATAATGCTATAGGCTAATGATCCTAGTACCGAAATCCGCGAAAGGGTATGGAAAATGCGGCCCAGGACAAGACATAAACATAAGTGAGGTCGGTATCTCTAGTCGATGAGCCAGTGCAGCGACGTTTGAGGGGTTGAATTGGCCGTGAACCAGTACCTGCAAAGTTACCTGATTTAGTGAACCTTGTTCGAAAAGAAGCATACAAAATGCATCAGGATTAGCTGGACTGACAAGATCGATTGTGATTTCAGGGAATGCTTCATCCAAGACTACACAGGACGCATTGCCCCAATCGGGCGTCAGAAAGTACCGAAGGGACGAAAGCCAGGTACGAGAACTCACTCTTCCAGTTGGCTTCCATCTCTGAAGGGATTCCATCTTCCTCGTCATAGAAGTGAACCAACTTCAGACAGGACGTCTCCTCATTCTGACTGACATACATCAGTTTGTGGAATAAACGATTAATCTGTGCGGTGCTCTGTCAATTATGTCATTCCCAGGGCATGATCTACGAATCGTTCATCACCTCGTCGGTCTTTACTAGAACGCAAACGGGCTGACGTCGCATTCGTCTCATGATATTTGCGACCTTGTCACCCCACTTGTTGGTAATGGGGGATGTATGAAAGAATGTAGACTGATCGTACGTCCAAAGGAACCACCGGATCAACCGAACCTTCTTCATTGTGATATAGAATATCGCGGCAAGAACGACCAGATATGCTGCCGCATACCTATCGCGAAGTGAACCGTGAGCACTCTGACATGGTATGAAACCTCCTCAGTGGGAACACGTACCCAATTATAGTCGGGTCAATGGAGATGTTCCCACCGATGGCAACGAAAGCGATTAGAAGTGCAAGAAACACAACCGACAGCGGTGTATGTGGCTGCCGCGGTAAGCGGCCTCTGTTGAACTTGAGAAGCAAGACAGCAACGGGAAACAGTGTCATGACAATGAGCCAGATGCAAGAGAACCTGAAGAAAAGGGGAGAAAGAAGCTTGATATGCGATTGAACTCATGATGGCCACGAGGAAACACTAACATCTTCGATACGATGGACAGGCTAGCGCCAGCCGTAGCGTATAGGACCCCACAAAACACAGCGAATGATATCATGGACGCAAACGGGGCACCAGTAACAGGGAGACGGCGGAGGAATAATTGAGGCAGTAAGCGATCATGAGACAGCCTGTTTGACAGTTCGCTCGCTCCGAGTATACCTGAGGAATGAAAGGTTGAGGTTTGAGATTGTCATGACTTACCAGTGAATGGAGACTTACCAGTGAGAACACCACCGCACAGTACCACAACGGCATCGACGACAACCCAAATGCGAAGCCATTTGCCAGCAGCCTTGATTAATGAGAATTAGCATGGATAGAGCGAAAAATCCGAGACGACTCATCGTCGGCATCACGTACAACTTCCGCGAGAGCGCTAAGTACATTTGCTCCGCTTAGTATAGAATCATAGGGCACAAGAGCCAACAAGAACAGCATTGCTAGACAATTGAGAAGTATCGCAGGATAGTGAAGATTTCGAAGGACAAGCGGAAATCTCCCGGGTTTGATACTTGATACATATGAAGGTGTACCTGTAATGAAGTGGCGTATCAGGGAGACGGAGCATCGGTAACGGGTGAGTATGGACATACATTCGAATCCAGTAAGACCAAGCATTCCGATACAGAATCCGTTGAAAACTTGATGAAGAATATGGTCTGGGGTCACCGAGCCTCGGCCGGTGGCCCAGTTGGCATGTAATTGCGAATTGCCCACCCGAGACCATGCGATTATGGAGGCAACGAATAGAACTATCATCGTAAGTATCTGATGCAAGAGAATGAATCTCACAATCTGGGTCATGAACAAGGATACCCACATGAAGACTGAGTACCGCGAGAGCAATTCGAGCGCTTTCGCGAAGGCCAGAGAGACTGATGGTGGTGAAGATGACAAGGATTATGACGGTTCCGAGATAGGAAGGGAAGGGCAAGGAGACTTCTCCCGCAAGATATGTCGCTGCTGTGGCAGCTGATACCACGGATGTCGATGCAAAGTCAAGCAAAAGCATCGCCGCACCCAGGAGTGCAAACCACTTGGAAGACACATTGAGGCTATATGGCATATCTACTGAGAACCTCGACGAAAACTTTCATCAGGGTGCCACTCACAGATAGGTGTACGGGGCACCGCTAAGGGGTAAAGCGGAGGCGAGCTCTTCCATGATGGGGCGCCACAGGAATAGAATAGTCGTAGCCACTAACAATGAGATCGGAGAGCTACAAAACATTAGACATTTCCACCGATTCGTGCCGAATGAAGACGTACTACACTCCAGAGGCAGCGACAACGGCTGGTAAAGCATAGAAGACACTGCCAAGCACAGCGTTTCCGGCCAAAGCACTGGCCGTAAATTGGCCAAGCGTCTTCGCTCGACGTGTATTCTGTATCGAGTCTTCTCCTTTGGAGCAGTCGGCGGAAGTCAGTTCAAGACGCGTAAGCGTTCCCCAGCCCGCAAATTCAAAGCTATTAGACAACTTGAGGAAGCGTGATGGCACAGCGGTATGTTTAACGCCACCCCCATCCTTCGGGCGAGTGTGTTGTCGTCTGAGCACGATGTCGAACTGCGCCGCCGCGAAGGACGGTGGTCCAACATGATCCGACGGTAGAGGCGGATCCGCAGGTTGTGCTGACATTTACATTCATGTTGTCAGTCAAACGAAACATATCGGAAATTGGCACTCACCTTCCGCAATGCGGGGAGAACGCGGTGGCTCTATCGCTATCCAAGAATTACGAGGAATTGAATGAAGTTCCAAGTTTTCGAGGGCGGATGTTTTGGCGTCCAAATCGGTGGACTCGGTTACGCCTGGCATGGTGGTATTCAGAGGCGGGAGGTGATGTGGTGCCTCCCGGATACATAAATATTTATAAAGAGACGAAGAACAAAGAAATGCCACTTATGTGGCTCAACGAGTTGGCAGACCGCGTTGACTCGCTCTAGCCTCTTGCCACTCTCAACTTGAGAGGAGCGATCGCGTCGCGCCCGGTTAACGTTGGTCATGATTTTGATCCGCGCGTCGGGAGCCGCGGCAAGACATCGGGAAATCTCAGACTCCCGATATGTTTCTTTGCCCATTTGTTGGCCGTTTCTGTCATGTTCAATGTACCCGTGAAGAGCGTACACGATAAAATGGCTCGTGCGGTACCCGACGCCAGACGATACAACGGGTATGTTGTGTGGCCGCTACCAGGACTTGCGAGGCAGCCATGATCAGAAATGGTTATCATCGGGGGGATCCCTCCCGTGGTAAGCTGGTCCCAACGTCAGTATTCAGTACTCCGTAGCACTCACTGACCCCCTTTTGGTTCAGGATACACCTGTAGCAGTAAAAGATATTCCAAGTCCCTCGACAGATATGACTGTTTCGAGGGAGCAAACCCCCTTGCTGGCTATGCACATGGGCAGCTTTGGCGGCTGCTGCTCATCGTCAGTGACGCCAGATGGGTAGAAACAGACCAGCATCAGCTCAAATGCCCGGTCACTTTCTCCATGTCCAAACTTGAAGGAACTCCGTATGAGCACTAGACAGCGCATTGGCTGCGTCTTGAGCTTGGAGTCTCAAGCTCGGACAGTCCTTTGATCATGCTCTTCGAATTCCAAATCACTCGAGATTAACTCACATCGCTATACCGGGTGTAGGTCTCTCCGACGTCGACTTGATGTTGTCGAGAAACCTTGCTTACCTCCTCTGACACTGTGTTCATACAGATGCAAACTCTCCATATGCCCCTTTTTGGCCGCGCCAAAATCCGCACACGCACCGGATTCTCATGTACATGGTTCTCTGCGAGTTCTCTCTCTCTCAGTGCGCAGATCGGCATGCGGCGACTTCGTAGAACCTACTTGGTGGGCGCGTCTACTGTAACGCCCTTGGCTCCTTCCATCGGACGACCCATGTAAGTCTTCGCTTCAACAATTGCGATTCCTGTTCTAAATGGAGCATCAGTGGGATCCCGGAGAACATGAGAGAACGCCTATATAATCTTATACAGAAATTACGAGGATCCTTGTGCACGTCAACTGAACATGGCGCTCGGCCCAAGCGCCTCAGAATCATGGTAGAGGAAAGATGCTGAACTTTCTTGGTGCATTTGGCAAATGGCACTCATGCATCTCGTATTCCTCTCTTCTGAATCTATCTTCTAGCTCCGGCTGGAGCTTCGTCTGTCCCTGTTGCCTAATATTAGGACCCTCCTTCGAGAAAGTCGACCGCGAGCCCCGACCACAATCGATGGTTTGCACCGACTCAGACACCTGACTCACGCCTTGTTTCGTTGCATTGATTTCTACATTGAACACACTATTTTTTCTGACTGGAGGAGCTCAAGACCATGGATTCGCCAATCTCATCCTTTGAAGGTTTCCGCATCGGTACGCCTAAACGAAGGTCTTCCGAGATTATGAATGGTCATTACTTGACTTCACGCGACTTTTCTTTCCATGTCCTCATACTATTGAATGGAAGCAGAAACGACTCGACAAGATTCATGGCTGAACTTCCTAAGCTCGGGGTCGGCAGAACTACCTATTGCGACCCTCAATCCCCCTCTAAAGCTGCGAAACTCTCTCGAAGTCTTTCACATACTCACGTCGAGCACCATTCTGTTGGTGTCATGGGCAACGGACGCTTCTGTCCGACACCCTGAGTTCGGTGGTGTCAGTTTGTCAGTCTGAAGACTGAGAACGTAAGTCATGTTGAGCAAAAATTCACGCAGTCTCCCTCATGGATTCATTCAGTGTCCAGCAGAATCCCAAAGCCATCCTTCGGCCTTCGATTTGTCTTGACACGAGTCAGCCGTTTGAACGCACTTCCATCGTAAACGCAAACAATCCGATAATTGCCCTTGGTCGTGGGTGTGATAAACATAACTCATACAAGTTGGAGTCGCACACTGAACAGTAAGTTTCGCAGATCTGGTATGAATAGGGATTTGGCACTCGCCATCACACTACCATCCATTCGTCAATTGTTTATTGACAAAGGATACCCTTGCCAGGGTGTGATCTACGACGTATGTCACAATGTACTGTATATGGACTAGATGGTTCCGTGCGCGCACAAATAGTCAAGTCTTCCACAGATTACATATTGACTTTGGTCCAACTTGAAAAAAGCAATAGAGGAGTACCCGAGGATTGGCTACGCCTGGTACGGCTCCTCCAAATACTTGATATTCTCCTCCGTCGAATTACACTGGCACCCTCTGCATAGTGAACTACCGATGAGAACAAACATACGGAAACAATCTTTTTGGTGGACTGCTCACTGATTATGTCTTCGAAATTGTTAAGCCTGGTGGCGCCAATGTATGAGTGGTAATGCCATCTTTTCTCCAGATCCAGGCGATGGCCATTTACCCCAAGTTGAGTCATGAAGAATTTTTTTCTTCATTGCGAGCTCTTTTACCCTGCTTCGCTGCCATTACGTCTATGGCGGCAGACGGCATTTGGAACACACACAGACCTCACACAGACCTGTGAATGTTTGACCCCTGCGCGGTCCTCGTCCTTCAATGATGGCGAGCAAACCCTGCAGCGGTCGATGGAAAACATTTTGTAGCGATCGAGACTTGCTAGTGGCGATCACCTTATCAGACATCCCTTTTTGGGCGATTGCTATCAGTACTAGAGGGATGGATGCGTCACTGTCCTGAAGCGAGAGGTCGTGGGATGGATGTGGTTATACCTCAGTAATGTCAGTGCACCCAGTCGCTTCTGAGATCAATACCATGCGACTCACTCTTCATTCGTTAAGATACGTGTGGAAAATTAGAAATTTTCATTTTTTGCCGTTCGACAGATGGTACAGACGTTGTTGGGCATGACCAGAACTCACGCAAACGTAGCAAAGGTCATGCAGCGCTTGCATTTGCGCGAAAATGTTTCGTATGCGGCGTTTCCCGACCCGTTCATCAGCAAACTGTCATGAGCTTACCGCACTTACACAACTTACCGGAAACAGCCTACTTTTATGCAGCAATAGCACAACAGGCTTCGATGCATATGTTACACTTTGTAGGTGAAAAATACCTCATTTGGTGTAGACAATAAGATACCAGAAGGTCTAACTCTCTGACTCAAAACTGACTACTATATGGATAGCATCTTACCCACTTTCTTGGCTATATGCGCATGACTTACACTTACCTGACTTACAGCCCTTAGCGCCCTTATATGCAGCGATAAGGGCCAATGACAATTTCCTGATGTTCCCAACAGTGTACAAACCTGCCATTAGGAACGACCAAACTTGGTGGCAAGTGTTGAGCAACTGATAATTTGGGAATAAGATGCAACTAAAGACGCGTGGCCAGTCTGATATAAGCTTTCCTCGTGGGCTCGCACCTATAAGATGCAACCGGCGAGGTCAAGATCTAGATTGAACAAAGTCCTTTATCCCGATTCGTCAAGTGATGCAATCAAAGTTAGGCGTTCAGTATACGATCACGTGAGCAATTGAATGAACGATTTAATTTAGTTTTATTTTTCTTGAATTCTCCGACCTCCGAGTCCTTCATCACTTTTCCGTCCCGAGGGGCAGAGACTCGGAGTGGCATGCCGGAGAGCGAGTTTCGCTGAGTAAACTGCTGTAAGTCGTCTGAAGTTCAGCACGGTAAACGCTGTTCTTTGAAAGAAGTTGAAGACATATAGTGTAGCTGGTAAGAGTATCCTGATAGCTTAACACGGTGTTACTCACAACCTCTGATGTAGAACGGTAGAAGCAGCTTCAAATTGAGTCTTGATAATAGATGATATTGTTAAGTCTAAACAACACGCCTATTAACTCAGCCGTATGGTGGTAGAACGACTGTATTATATACCTAAACAACACGCCTATTAACTACTCGAATATGATCAGTTATATGCGTGTATACAAAGACGGACAATCTCACCTCAGCCGTATGGTGGTAGAACGACTGAGGGAAAGGGAAATGTGTGGAGCGCGTTCAGTACATACGCGGAAAGAGCCGAGCGCCCGTATCGTGTTGCACTCAGCTCAACA
>MU275422.1:20416-37632 GCA_022160315.1 Panus rudis PR-1116 ss-1 | reverse complement strand
GCGTTGTTGGTGCGGCAGTGCCGTTGGTCGAATTCAATAAATACTCTTCCGAGACAGGGCCCCTTCCTTTCAACGCAGCCCCGTCCCCGAGAACAATGAGAATGGCATGCCGTTCATCGTGACCGCCGACTGTACCAGTACAGCGCCGTGAGGCCCTTAAGTGGGTCCGAACCTCTACTCTAGCTTTTAGACCCAGTAGAAGGTAGAATGGCAGGTGGTCACGTGGACGGATCCCTTCTTCAGACGAGTGCGTTCGCGTTCGCTTTCTTCTCTTCCATTCTACATTCCACATGAGCCTACTCGTCGAACATGAACAGCCAAGTTTTATCTTAACTGCGATACGCCACCATCGAATACCGGGTATTCCTGACAGTGTCCTTCACGGTGCCTTGTCCGACTCGGTGCCACTCCCCGCGGAGGTTGGTACCATCGTGGCATCGATTCCCCCACGACTGTCAGGTGCGATTAGCACGCGGTGGCCACGACTTCAATGTATTTCTATTCTGCTGTACTTATCGACAGCCTCTGACTCCTCTCTTGCAGAACACTCTCACTGCGGGCGGCGTACTATCAGTCGCGACCCGGCATCGTCGTCAAAAGGCTTCAAGTTCACCCGCCGAATATCCCTCCCGACTCATACAAGTTGAGGCTCTCTGTTTTA
Source organism: Panus rudis PR-1116 ss-1 (assembly GCA_022160315.1). Taxonomy (NCBI): domain Eukaryota; kingdom Fungi; phylum Basidiomycota; class Agaricomycetes; order Polyporales; family Panaceae; genus Panus; species Panus rudis. The sequence goes on along the minus strand of MU275422.1, from coordinate 36,971 downwards.
CCTCTCGCCCGGTCCACTATCTGTTGAACAAGAGCGACTCGGAGGACTTAGATGAGCCCTCAGACAAGGGGTATCACACGGGCAGGCTCGTCTCACTCACATGGCCGACTCTGCCGGAGTGCCCGTAAGTCGCGCTTCTGCTCCAATCTTCATCTTCATTGCTCATGTGTTCCTCACACTAGTAGATAGCCTTTGTCGATAGTAGCATAGTAGCTACGTCACGCACACTGATCGTGGGTCGAAGAATCTTCGATCCAGGATAACATTCAACTTGAACAATGGTACGTGAATGACTCTCTCTCTGAGCCTATGCACATCAGCGCACTTACGAAACCTCCAATGCAGGCCGCACCTGGTCACATCTCCACGCGAAGGCCGTCAATTCCCCTGTAACCCCTCATACGACTCCTGTACCCTCCACCTTCGCTCCGCTACCCTCCCCCCAACTTCGGCCGAGGTCTTCTCTCTAGCACATAGTAAGCCATGGTTTCTATAACGCTCAATACAATATGAAATGACATGTCCCGTGCGTGAACTAGATCGCGTTGCACTGAGCACCCTTGGTGCGAGTTTAGCAAGCACATTATATTCGGCCCTCTAAGTTGAGTTCAACGCACCGAGTTCCCAAGCATGATGCACCGGCGTTGCTTCACCAGCAATATGCAAGTGGAGTTCGGGGAGCATTCATACTCCCGAACATGCTGTGGCCTTGCTTCAGCTGGCCAAATTGGCCGGGCCCAAACAACACGAATGCCGCACCGTGGGCGTTCTCGTCGTTATGCCAGTTGTACGCATAATGGTCCACAAGCCTGCCGAACTTCTCCCTCGGGGCATTGTGCAGCTGCGAGAGGTTTTGCAGTGTGAGCTGAACAAGCTGTTTGTCCGCTTCAGTACCCTTGCTTTGAGCGACGCCGCCCAGATGCTGTGCGTCCTGGGCCTACGTATGCCTACGTATAGCTCAAGAGCATCATGCCTGGGACTTTGCTGGTTGTGTTAAGGTTGTAGGGTGGCTAGACGCAGGTGCGGATTGGGATGTCTGTCGATGAGATGCCACCCTTGATTGTAGGATTCCCCATGACTGCTGGGTCCTCCCACTATGGGGAATCAAAGCCTAACTAGGTGTCATAGTCACGGTCGAGGGATTGGATCGCCGCGCGCTGCATGTGTGAGATATTTTCCCTACTAGTAGGAATGTCAATCGCGGACAGGACATCCCGAAGGCACGGTACATACAGATAATTTGCAAGTATCTCTTGTCAGCCTTTTCTCTTGTCAGCCTTTTTATGTAAGGTAGCAAGTCAGTTCATCGAAGGGTGCGTACTTGCACCATTTTCATAAGACATGTCTATCTCCCCTGACGTCGCTTTCTGTATCTTCAGCACACGTGTACCCGTAATAAGCATTTTGTTAATCCTTTGTACCATCCTGGACATAAGATGGTCAGCACCTCCGCTGATGCAGTACCACTTGTAGTCCAGGTTCAACCTTACCCCTTATCCCAGCATCCATCGTCACTGTGAAGATGAACTGAAGACCATTGCAGGATCGTCCACTGTCAGCATATTCTATGCTTCATGGTATGGCAAATCCATGAAAGCATTGCAGTATGGCTGAAAGACATCTCCCGCCGCCACTTTATCTGTGTAAGTTGTGCACGAATTCATCTGAAATAGCACCGCCGCTCCTCTCAGAAAGCATCAAACATATCTGCACCTTTGGGAGTGTGGTTGGCTGTAAGCCAACAGGTTCATCATGGGTGTCGGGTCCATCGGGATCATTTACTTCTGTACGAAGAGTATGTAATGTATTAAGTTGCAGTTTCAAGTTGTGACTCAGGCTTGTGGGTGGGTAGAAATTAATGCGCATGATGATTGTGGTATGGTAAAGGTACGGTAAAGGTACGGTAAAGACAGTGTGCTTAGGTGAAAAACTATGGGTGTAAACTAGGCTTGAAAAGAACATCAGATGATGCCACCATGAATTGAGATTGTGCTAAGGATTTCAAGCAGCAACCAGTTATCAATTGCTTCAACGAGCGACTTAGGTTCTGACTCTGCAGTATACGTCTTACCTGCAAGCTCTGTCAGAAGGTAGCTTGCAGGAATGACACATGTCTGTATGCAGGTTTGCCATTGGATGCGTCCTGCGGCACGGAAAGCCTGCCTTGCGTCATCTGATCCTATCCCATATAATCGGCTTTCATCCCCAACCCACATAACCTGAAGTGTCCGCAAAGATACGACGTCAGCTAATGGTCTATACAAAAGAGTGATATTGTGCACAATACCTTGAACTTGCTGTCAGACCTTATTGAGTCGGTTGATGCGATCGCCATAGCAAACATACGCGCGCGGAAGCTTTCATGATTGATGTCTTCTAGAGGGATCTGCTCGCTGAAGACACCAGCTTCGCGTTTCTCTGCAAAGATTGTTGGGCAGGGTATACCAGTGCGCTGAAGGAAACCATGGAAGATATCCTCCAGACTAACAAGCCTGTCGAAACCTGGGAGTTGCAGAGCTCCTTCACGAGCTTCAGGAGGGCCGACTAAATCGACTACAGAAACTTCCAAGTAGTCCTTGATTGCCCCATAGCTATCAATTCGGAGTGAGGTGCATGAGCGAATGAGCGCTGCGGCTTCCAGGGTCTCTCCTATTTCCGTGGTGTATCTGCGAGCTGCCTGTACACATGCATTAGTATTCAAACTAAATCTGATGCTGTGTCGGATAGAGCAGACCTTAGAGAATGTTAAGCCGTTTCGACAAGGAAGGTCAAAACCGGCTCGGAAGGCTCGGACATATGGATGCGATGGAGGCTGGGTACCAAGAACAGCATGGTAGAGAAGCGTAGCGGCGAGAGCTGCATGAGTGGTGTTGTCGCGAATGCGGAATTGGTCAGCCTGAATGAAGACACATTCAGCGAATGAATGGTTGCAAAAGTGACAACAGCATACCTTGATGCCTGCATACAATTCCAAATGTTGAGCAAACGGCGATAGATCGCCTTCCGGGCCTATGTCATTCAGTTGCTTGACAATACCAGCAAGGTGTTCATGGTATTCCTTGACGACATTGTAGGTGAGAGCGTCGAAATGACAATCGTAGATCAGGTAGATGAGCCATGCTCCATCAATCTTGGGCAGTGGGATACCGTGCAAAATGCAAAGGGCGACGATTGCCCCTAGAGTGCCCAGATGATACCTGACCTCACTGCTGATGGGAGTGAGCAGAGGAGGGGTATCAATGACAAAAAGGTCGTCGCATGTCTCCCTAAAATAAATAGATAGATTATCTTGGAGATGTGTGCGAAGGCGAGTTACAACCTCCACTTCAAGTCCAATGCCGACGGGTGACGGGCCATATTGATCACGTGGACCTGCGGCCTGTCTGCAATGGCGAAAAGAATCAGTGACCAATGGTAGATGAAACAGGAAGTGCTGCACATACATAGAGAAGAAACGATTGTTGCTGAGAATATCTGTGAAGTCTCCGCGGGTGACTGACTGGCGAATCAAATCCTTGAAGACATCCGTCAGCTCCGCAATGTCGCTACCGCGAACAAAGAAATCCGGAGCATCCAGGACGTCATTCCAGGCAGCCTCATAGTACGAATCGCGGAAGTCAACAAGGCTAAGTGAAAGTTTTGCAGGCTCCAATGATTCGTTGGGTGGGATGAAAGGCCTATCCCAGTTGAGCTTCACCGGCATGAACGTTGCCGCCAAGGAAGGGAGCGATTCGGTGCGATGAAGACCCGGACCCTGAAATGACACAGGAGTGAGTATTAGATGTGCAATGATCACCTAGGCTGAACTTAATAGCATACCAAAAACACTGTGCGCGGACGTGACGTGTCAAGCCGTCGACGAACATTGCGAGACTGTTAAAATCAATGACAAGTTAGATAAGCTCCAAGTACATGAAATGATACTCACAGTGAGAGCAGATTCAAGTGTTGGGCTCCGCGCACGAATAGCCCGGCCAGCCCGGCCAGCTACCTCTGCAGACGGGGCAGGGGCTGCATCCTCAAGAGTCAAACTTCCCATATTCTCCACGGGAGTTGCAGGCCGAGTTCGACTCTCATCAGGTGTGTCCGCATCTGAATACTGATCACAACCATCACACTGGATGGGGCTGTCATCAAGTACGCCAGGAGCGTTGCACCAGTGGTCATACGACATCAGACGGTAGAACTCGGCGGACTGGCAAGTGTGGAATACAGGTGGGGAGTTAGCCGGAGCATTGGGATGACGGAATTTGATTCCACCAGTTGCGGCAACAACTACATGCAGTATAACATTAGATTGGAATGAAGGTAAGAAAGTAGATCAAGTAAAACACACCAAACTTCAAGAAGAACCATCCCCCCTGAATTGCGTACTCCGGATTGGACCAGTGGTTGGATGTATACCGTGACCGATTCGTAACACTTGCAAGTGTCATCTCTGGCCGGAGACGATCGTATCGCCTCAGGTAGTGCTGATTCGGTTCTCCTGATGCACCCGACGCACGCGATGGACCAGATGCACGGGCTCTATTGTGGAATGCAAGAAGATCCAAGGGAAGTTGCTCATGGCGATAGCCAGATGGATCTGGAGGATCCTCAAACTCGTAGGCGAATCGAGATGCCTTCATCCTGTCAGCAAGCATGTAGATGAGGTCGACAATTGAAGTGTTGAACGGAAGCTCCAGTTTGATGAAGAGGCAGCGCTGTTCGAGAACGTCGCAGAACGTATCTTGTCGCCGATAGTAATCAATGAGATATGTCTCATCTTTCCTCAGCTAGAGAATGACAAAGTTAGTATGTTGAAATCAGTGGACAAACAAGTACATACCTGCGATGGGTATATACAGTTGGCGACTCGGAGATTTCCCTCGGGAGTCAGACACTGCTTGTACTCTTCACGCATGTTCTCTGGAAGCGATGGACCTTGCGACCTAGCGGCCTGAGCAGATGATGCTGAACGTCTGCCACCAGATGAACGTCCGCTGCCAGATGAACGGCTACCGCCAGATGAACGACTGCCACCAACAGACTGAGCTGAGCCAGACGTCGCTGTGGAGCGAGGAGTTGAAGAGGGAAGCCGAACGGGGAGAGATTGGCTGGACTGACTGGTGCTCGCCGACGAAGCCATGCGGGCCTCCTGAACTCGCTCGCGGACAGCTGGATTCTGAGTTTGCGACCACGCAAGGAAGGGCTGATATGCGGCAGGTGCAGGTGGTGAGTCCTGAGCAGCGGCAGGCATCGGAGGGTGCCCAGATGACATCAAGGAGACCTGAGGATATGGAGGAGCCTGAGGGGGAGGGGCGAACGTGAATCCAGCTGCCGGTGGTGCCGACGAATGTAGAGGAGGCACTCCAAGTCCAGTGGAGCCACTACGAGCGGCACCCACTTGCGCGGCGAGCGACGTAGGAATAGTCGCAGCTGATGGCCGGAAACCCGGTGGTGTCTGGATATTTGCAGTAGTGGAAGATGACGGAGGTTCTGGAGGAGCATGCGACTGCGCTGAAGTATGCTGCTGATTGACTTGAATAGGATTGGGAGCGGTGGCGGGGGCAGGGGCAAATAATGTAGCCATCATGTTGCTGAGACTTCGCAGCTGGTCGGGATTGAGCTGGGACAGGTCAAAAGGAAGCCCGTTGGCACCTCCAGCCGGCGGTTGAGGATTCGCGAAGAAACCGTTCGGAGCAGGGGGATTTGATGGATTCATCTATGAAACAGGAGTTAGGTAGATGTCAGAGGACGATGCACACAAAAGCTATGTACCTTAGCAGGAGATTAAGGTGCACAAATCTGTAATCAAAAGGTCAGCTGGAAACAAGACGTTGCAGGCAGCGACACTTACAAAATCCGAGCTTGAAGAGCGAGGTGAAATGAATATCGCAAACAAATCTAGATACGCATCAGCCATTAAGCAGGCGCAAGCACGAGTGTGGAGAGACTTACGACAGAAGGATTGCGCAAATGCGTGCAAGGAAGAGTGAGTGGATAGGAATGGCGAAATCTAGAAAGTTCATAGCAATGTAGGTATCCGACAAAGGAAAGAACATGTAGAGACTTACAATAGAGTACGGTTTGAACCAGATAGAATATTAAAAGGGTCGCAGGAGATATAATATGAATGAGTCTATGCTTGGAAGCTGGTTTGTGAGCGGTTACAGGGGCGCGCATTGAACAATCTGAAAGAAACTCACGGACTATGTACAATAGAACTCGGTATGGTCTCAAAGAGGGATTAATGAATGAGGGAGAAAGTCGGAATCCTAAGCTCACTATAGTGAGTGGCAGAAATGGGTGAATGAATGCCATATCATCACGCACCTCAAAGGTTTCTACCAAAGACTTTGGGTATCCGGTATACGTGCCTGTGGACGCAAGGTTGATGGGAAATAGGTGAGATGCGAGTAAGTTGTCTAGGGTTGAAAGGAAGGTGAGGAGGAAGAGCAAATGGGATGGAGAACAGACGCGGTGCGAATGGGCGAACGAGCGAACGAATGGGCGGACAGACGAGCAAGAGACTTATCCGGTCAGAGCGCAAGCCAGAGGGAACCGGGATATTGGTTCCGCGCGTACCAGAGTGTCGGTGGAAGGGAACACGAATGCGAGAGGAGGGGGAGGAGGCCCTATTGGCTGGTGAGGCCAACAACCCGCGGCTCGCAACCGCGGGGGTTGGCCATAAGACCAAATTTGGAAGTTGAGGTTGGGGCCAGACCGGGAGGACGATTGAGGCTCGGGAATGAGAACGATGTGCACGTGTTTGCCGATTGGGATCTGCAGGCGGTGAGTAGATAATGACGCCACTCGGACCTCGGGCTTGGACTTGAGACTGTTGTCGGTACACCACGTGGCGCTAAGCGCCCGTTCCCGAGACCCCGGACTTGAGTCTGTACTGGGTGTGACAGCAGGTTGAGCCACGCACCATTCACAGTCGGGCTAGAGAGTTCGAAAATGAGAGAAGAATATATATATATTGAAGCTGAGCAAATAGAATAGTATGACGCATAGGGTTGTAACGGCGTTGTGGTTGAGGAACGGAATTGGGCACCGTGGGAAACCGCGCGCCTGACATTTGAGAATCGCCCGGCGGTTGAGACAAACGCATTTTCCGCGAGAAAGTCACTCATAGAAAATGCATCTATTTCAACCGCCGGGCAATTCTCAACTCTCAGGCGCTTGGTTTCTCAGGGTGCCCAGTGTGTTTCCTCAACCACGGCACCATTCCAACTTTCTGCCTCATATTATTCTGCTCTATTGGCTTCAGCTTATATATCTTCTTCTCTCTTGTGCGAACTATGCAGACCCACCGTGTGTGGCTCAACCTTCACTGCCAAGTCCAAATTCTCGAGAACGGGCGCCTGTTTCCACGTGGTGTACCGCCAACATCTCAAGACTCAAGCCCCAACTTCCAAGCGCCCGAGGTCTGAGATTGGCATCATTGTCTAGTACTACTGACATTCTTTAATGACAATGAATGAGGAAACTAAGAGGAGATCTTGCTCATGTAAATTGCTCATTAAGAGTGGGTCCCGAGAGGAAGGGTCCGAAGGGAATCGACATACTTAGTGAGCCTGAATGAGGTAAATACTTATGGGGACCACGAGAACCAATTTGGGCTCAGGGGAATCATTCAGTTTTTCTTAGCCCAATTCAACTACAATGAATAAAGCTATTTTCTTAGCTCATTGTTTAAGATTCTCTCCTACATTGACCATGAACACGCCTCATAAGGGCAACCATCCAAAGTTGAGAGGTTGAGCGTTGAGCGCCACGTGCCCTCATAAGCGCCAATGTCACGCGGCTCGGGGTTGGGAGCTGGGCGCCCCTCTCTCTGGACTTGGGACTTGAGCGAAAACATTTTCCGCGAAGACGGTCAAAAGACGGTCGCCATACACAGTGCCTGAGATCTAATCTAATCTGCGAATGCTCTTGCCGAACGTCACCTAAGTTCCTGTAGCTTCGACTTACTTCTTGCATCGTAACCACCATGACTGAACAGCCCGAACAACCATTGCACACTGTGTTCAAGCGTGCTCTTTCGAATGCCTCCAAAGCAGAAAGTCTACCAACCGTGGAGGACGAGACGCAGGTTAGTACATTACTGGTCGACACATTTTAAGTCACAAGCTCATGCGCAACGCAGGAACTTATTCGAAGTGTTGTAGATGACCTTCTTCTGCTGAAGGCTCGGATTACGGAACTTCATCTCTTCAGTCCCAACGAGACATTGGGTGATATAGCCACCAAAGATCTGGTGTATTTATTTGTTCCATATGTTTTGGCTCAGATTTCGAACCGGATGAGAATCACCGATCGTGAGGAACGAATAGACCATATCCAGCGTGTTCTGGTACGTTGAGGATGGATTTTCAGCATGCTCACCAACTGATACTATTGTCAGTCATATTTCCAAGGATACGATTTGACGCTCGAGAATTATGATATTGTACCCAACGACGAGAAGGGACTATATGCGAAGCATGCTTCTTCGGTTAGGGATCCTGCAAAGAAACGGGAGCTCAAGATTCAACAATTCAAGAAAGAGAAGGAGTTGAAGTCCCGGATTCAGGTAAGTTGTACCAAGCTGTATGACGTTACCGTAACTTTCCGTACTAGAACTTTCAACTCTGGTAGGCTCTGCGTAAAAAGCGACGACAACAACCTACCGAGGCAGAGACCTCGTCTGACTACGATCTCATTGCTTCTCTGCTCCCGTCCCAGTCCGAAGAGAACGCCTCCACGCAGGAAGATGATTCCGAGACTGAAGAAATCACGCGTGAAATAATACTCGTCGTCCTTCGTCTATTATACGGCCAGACGCACGGCGAGATAGATAGTTTGCAGCAGGAGCTCGAGTTGTTGAAGAATGCGCCTCCGGAACCACCTCAGCCCCCTGCCAATGATCCTCGAATCGCAGAGAAGAAGGAGCAGGACGAAATGTGGAGATTAGACAAGCCTCTTCCCAGCGGAGGGCCGGATGGAAAGGGACCGTTGCTCGATCCACAAGGAAGAGTAAGTTGTAGCTTCTTGAATCGCATGATGAGGCTAAACTAACCGATTGGAATAGCCACTGCGGCCGTTCACAATTTTGCCTTCCAATGCGGCGGATCGTGCTCGTCTCCAAGCACAGGTGTTCCAGCCTGATCATCGTCTGCCGACCATGACGATAGATGAATACCTGGAGATTGAGCGACAACGAGGAAATGTCATCACTGGTGGAGGGTATGTCACCTTACTTTTTGCTTGCATTGTCAAGGCAATTACTGACCTGGCCAATGTAGACCGCAATCTGAGCAGAAGCTCACGACGTCCGAGCAGCTTCAACTCGATTCCGAGATGGACGGTACTATTTTCGGCGAAGAGAAAGCGGAAGAGAAGAGACAGAAGGACGAGAAGTGGGCTCAGTACACAGATACCCATCCCAAAGGTGCTGGCAATAGAATGAACAGGGGATGACGGTATTTGGGCCCTTTCTGCAAGATGGATGTAAGTTCACAGATGGAAGTTTAAGCACAGCGCTGTAATATAATATCGTGTTGAACGACTGGATGTATAATGCATACTATACAAATGACGCGTGTTGGAGCAAGGATACATTATGTAGCGAGATACAACAACGATGACAAGCAAATACGATTCTCCTAAAGAATTCAAGGGATGAGCGGATCGTCGCCGTCGAACAAGAACGTCCATAGAGCATCGGGGTTTTGAAAATCGTGGTGCACGATGCTGACCAACCACCTTCGAGTCCGGATACCGTCCAGAAGCTCTCGCTCGGGAGAAGCTGGTGGATAGTACGATGCCCACTCCGCCCAGATGGAGAACGCTTCCTCCTACAGGTGATAGGGTAGTGAGTAGATATGCCGACGCGAAAGAGGAGGAGAACTGACCTTCCAAGCCAAGAATGATTCCTTTTCTATGATGGTCGACTGCGCGATTTCCTGACCTGGGAACACACCCCAGGTGACTGCATTACGACCACCCTCAGGGACATTTGTCCTGCATATACCCTGAATAACATGAAAAGTGAGCTTCAGCGTCAGCAGTACAGCTTGAGTAATGAGCCAACACCAACCGAAAGATTTCCAGCAAAGTAATCCACCCATCCACCACCCTTTTCCAATACTTTCTTCTCAATCCTCTCCACGTCCTCCTTCTCTACAAAGAACTCAACGAAACACTTCTGATACACATACCCGCCCTTGGGACCCCAACCAACAACCTTATCTTCCGATGGCGCACCATTTACGGCAGGTTGACTGCCGACGGTCCACCATCCGTTCTTCGTTAGTCTCTCAAGGTGGGAGAAGATCATCATGGATTCGGGGGATAGTGGCGCTGGAGAAAATGGTGTCGTTGAGAGTTTGGAGTGAAGATAGTCAAGGAAGATAGTAGTGAGATCTGATGGTGTCTTAGGGTGACCCCATTCATTCAAAGCTTGGTTGCGCTGAAAAGTATATTCGGTGAGAAGTTCGGAGGGATATGTTCAACAAGTCTACATACGGAGATTTGGGAACTGTTCCAGGGATTCGGGTCACCATAGGCGGGACTCTTGAAATCTCCGAAACGTCCGTTCGGGAACTCGTCCCAAGTAGCTGCGCTATTGACTTCTCCTTTTCCTACTTCGTGTTCCAATGAAGTGGATTTTGTCAATTGATTCGTGGCAGAGTCTGCGGCATGGTGTGGGTCAATGACCTTGTCATCACTAAGTTGCGCAGCTTCGGGTGGATCCTGCCGATACGGTTAAGAACTGGTCGAAGATAAACTTGAATCTGATTTGTACGTGCCACAATCAACTTATTGGAAACCTTGGACACGCTACTTCCTGCCCATCCCAGGCCCTCAAGTACACGTTGTACACTCTTCTCGAGGTTCAGGGTACAGAAGTGTACACCGGGCACGTCACCTCCATCGGTCAATTTCTTGATCATGTTGATGGCGAGCTTTACGCCGTAGTCCTTTACCTTTTGGTCGTCGTGCTGCAATACTGTAAGCACACAAGAATAGCCACAAAAGTGTAAGTACACATACTTTTATGGGTTCCAAATCATCGAGAAGACTCTGGGGAATTTTGGTGCCACAAAGTTTGGTCACGCGGAGAAACGAAGCATAGGTTTGGAGGGGCATGATGCCAGGAATGACGGGGACTTGAATGCCTGTGTCATGTCAATATTGTAATACAGAGAATTTGAGCACCTGAACTTGACAAACCTTTGGCTCTAACTTTCTTCAGCCATCGGATAAAGCTATCTGTATCGTAGAACAACTGAGTCACGATAAAGTCGGCCCCTGCATCGATTTTTGCCTTTAGGAACTCAATTTCCCTGTCTTCATCATGCTCGGATTCGGTATGTCCGTCCGGATAAGCTATTCGGATCTGTCAGGATGAGCTCAATTATGGACAGGGTACGAGTCGGGTACGTACCTGCTACACCTACACAAAAGTCGGAAAATTCGGGAGTAGACTTGATATATGAAACCAAATCTACGGCGTGTTGAAAACGGGGATCTGTAGGGATCCAGTACTCCTCTCCCCTGGGCGGGTCACCTCGGAGGGCAAGAATGTTTTGAATCCCTCGCTCCTTCGCGGCCTAAAGCGAGTTGAATCAGGTTTTTTGGAAGTCTGAAGCCAGTGATGATTAACGCACCCGCAGCGCAGCGTCAACGGTCCCCTGTTCCATGTTGGTACAAGTCAAATGCATGATCGTATCGATTCCGTACTCTGCCTGAGTCAAGCCAGCCAGATCGAGGCTGCGATGCATGGTGCTTCCGCCTGCACCCCATGTAATGCTCACAGCAATAGGTTTGAGGGTAGACAACCGAGAGATGCGCAAGAGCAAATTCTCAAAACCCTTCGAGCGATGGTGTTGTTAGAGTCATGGCGAGACAACAGAGGGTGACATACCTGATCGGTGCGAGGGGGAAAGAATTCAAAGGTATAGTATGGGTGCCCATCGGTATACTGAGCAATCTTGTCGGAAATCTTCATGGTGCGTGTTCACTGGAAGATCGTCCAAAGCAAGACAGCAAGGGATCCTCCAGCTATACTGCCTTATAATCCCAGGGATCCGATTTGTGATAGCTTCTCCTTGACAGTACGGTTCAATGGTGGAGCCTAATGGCGAAATGATTGCGTTTGTGCCGCTTTGTATTCGTCCAATTCCTGAACTTCAAAGTAAAGCTGTGGAATATAAGGCAGGAGCAAGTGCGGTAGTCAGAAGTCTGTTTATAGTGGTCGACACAAGAATTTAAATGAATTGCATATTGACCTCGGCGATGTGCCGGCGCTCCCGACAGAATGGACACGAAATGCGGGCACTCTCTGACTGCAACCACATCCTCCGCAAGCTCCACGCGTATTCGCATCCCCCCATAACGTTCTGCTCTGTTCACTGCAATTCACATACATAGGCCTCTCCTGCCCGACGGATTGATCGTATAGTACCACCATGGCCACAAGTCCAGTATCTGCCGACTACTCCTCACCACCGCTGAAGCGGAGCAAGATCGTGCTGCTGGGGGATCAGAGTGTGGGGAAGACAAGTCTTATCACTAGGTTCGTCCTTGCGAGAGATACAAGTCAGTTCCTCGTCCGCGCGTGTACTGAGAGACAGAATGTAGGTTCATGTACGACACGTTCGACAATACATATCAGGCGACCATTGGCATTGACTTCTTGAGCAAAGCAATGTATCTTGAAGACCGGACTGTCCGGTTACAGCTCTGGGACACTGCTGGTCAGGTTAGACTCCTGGAGTTGCGGTACTTATTGCGGGGAACGATCATTGACGTGTCTTCCTCAGGAACGGTACCGATCACTAATACCCTCGTATATTCGGGATTGCTCCGTTGCCATCGTCGTATTTGACATCACGAGTATGTTCAACGTTTCAGCATACTCCAGCATATATTGACCCGGTTGTAGACCGACAATCATTCCTGTCTACTTCGAAATGGATAGACGATGTAAGGTCTGAAAGGGGGAACGATGTCATCATTGTACTAGTAGGGAACAAGGCTGACCTATCGGACAAACGGCAAGACCATGAATACATATATATATTCCCCTTCGCGTGCTGACTTTCAATATACAGGCAAGTTACTCTGGAGGAGGCCAATGCAAAGGCGAATGAGCTTGGAATCATGTTCATGGAGACTTCCGCGAAAGCGGGCCACAACGTCAAGAGTCTGTTCAAGAAGATTGCCATGTCTCTTGTGGGGATGGAGAAAGAAGGCGAAGCTGCGGAAACGCAGAATGCCAGTAAGCTTGCTTTCCGTCTATATATTGTATTCATTCGATGCTGATTGGCGTAACACAGAAATCGATGTCACTTCACCCCCGAATAACGAGATACCAGATGCGTCTCAGTGTGCTTGTTAGGCTCGTTGGTGCCTTTTTTCTTTGGAGCGGCGGGGTGTTCCCCTCTGATGCTCTCCCTACACTTCGAGCTGTTGTATTGTTCCTTTCGCCCCGTGTATGTTTAATGCAAGATTGCTTTTGGAATTACTTTCAATCTTCCTTTGCTCTGCAAAACTTCTCAAACACTCAAAGGCTGAAGCGCGGCGAGAGAACCTAGAAGTAAATTGGCAGCGATCTCGATACTCGTTCAACTTGACTGCAACTCTTATGCTGCGGCGCGTGCACGTGAGGAACCGTGGGGAGAAGCGAGTCGCGATCGGGCGTCCATGATCGCGGTCTTTGCGTGTTGGCCTTCAGCCTCATTCAATGCTTCTGCTGTACTTTACCCTCATCCCGCTCTCTCACTCGCAGCCTTAGCTGCGTGCGCGTGTACGAATACTCTATCTAGTCTCTTCAATGCCAATATGGCTGCTCCACAACCGACGATATTGTCACGCAGTCCGCGTTTTCCTAATGTCTTGCCACAACCACCTCTCCCTCATCCTATTCCGCTGCCGCCACATGACTATCCATCACACCGATGGGTTCGGAGAAGGGATCTGAACCGTCAACTGAATGATCTGAGCGATGAAGAGGAAGAACTGGAAGATTTGGTACGTCTCTTGCTCTTGTGAAGTTTACCTATATATACTCAAGTAGGGAAAATAGAATGAAGAGATAAAGGATAGGGGAGCTTCGTTTCTCGTACCGATTGGCAGACTAATGACACAGCAAGAAGAAAAGAATGATGTACGTTCCCTCACCCAGTCCCCCCCATTTCTGTCTTCTTTTACCCTACCCGTATTTAGGCCGATGAAGCAGAAGAGGGAGACGACGGCGACGCCTCCGATAGCAGCGGTTCAAGTCAAACAGAAATTATACCTACGTCGGAACAAGAAGGTTCGGAATCTGAACAAGACTTGGACGCTGACATGGAGGATTTGGATGATGCGGGGAGTGGATCTGGGGATAGTGATGATTCAGAGGAGTTTGACGAAGAAGAGTACATTCAGTATGATGAGTGAAGAATTATCAAGCTGATGGAATGCTCTCCCAGTCTGAGTCTAGGGGCAGTTCATGTGAGGGCTTCATGTTCATCCAAACTTCATCATTGAGGCCCATAGGGTATTGTGTCCATTCAAACCGTTTCGGTAAGGCAGCATGGCCGAGTGGTTAAGGCGATAGATTCGAATTGCTTCGCACTCGAATTCTATCTATTCCCCTTGTGGGTCGCAGGTTCGAATCCTGCTGCTGTCGTCGGTGTCATTCGGGGAAGATGAACTTTTTTACCTTGCGAAGTATCGCTCGTGTCAACTCTTCGTGCCTCGAAAGTTTCAGTATGACGCGAAAGCCGTCCGTAGTATCAAAATTCCTTCGAAGTGCAAGCTCAAGCCTTAGTTCAAGTGCTTACCAAGGTTAACCATCGTCCGAACTTGCAGAATGAGTGTATTAGGTTGGAAGTCATTAAATAGTAAGGCGGATCGCTTCAACAAATCCATATATGTAGCTGTCAAAATACTAGCCGAGCGGAGCTTACTTCCGCCCATCGTTCACTCCTCCGGTACTCCCGCTTCATCAACACCCTGGTGCATTGCTGCTTTGGAAAGAATAGCAAGGCCGTATGAGAGGTAGATACTGTGCTGATCCTGTCCACGGGATTCATTCCCGGTATAGCCAGGACCTTGGCCAATGTGCTCCTTCCACACTTGGTCCCATTCCCTTGAAATCTTGTAGAATAGGGTAGATTCCTTCAAGTGCTTCATCCAGCGGATGGACTCGTCGCGAGCAATTGCCTCTTTATCTCCAAGCAAATAATTCAGATGAGCATCTGTAAGGGGATAAACCCTTGCATGAAAGTAGTTCCCCTCCAAGTATTCCTCGTCGGTAGCACTACGATAGTCGACGAGAACAGGAAGAAGGTGGACTTCGAGGTCGGTGCGACGTCGTAAGGCGTTGAGAAGAAGCCTGTCAAAGCCGACTAGCTCCTCCACGCCTGTCGGATACTGGTGGACAAGTCCAAGGATAAAGGTGGTATCCGGCAGGTCATCCACAGTCTTCTGGATGAAAGACGTCAGATCTGCGCGAGGATCTTCAGGCACGGGTGCGACATCGGTCTCAGGGGTAGTGCTGGTTACTTCCTCGGGGATACTCTGCGAGCGAAAAATCTTGAAGGCAATGACAGCTCGGTACCCTGACTCAATATGCTCCACTGAGTGCGGCGTGTCTGAATAGAATGCAACCCATGAGAAGGGGGTCGCCGAAAAATACTTGTCAGCAACCTTCAGTCGATTGGTTGGAGTGGTGGTATCCCCCAACCCTACCAAGAAGGTCCCAATCAAGTCCATCTCGGGAGTATCAAGATGAGACCTGAACATGCCATTTGGCCCATAGACATGGATTTTGTATGGTTCCACACGAATATTTGGAGAGTAGAAGGACTCTTTCCAAATCTGCGCAACAATGTCTACGAGCTTCGCACTCGGGACAAATTCAGAGGCTATAAGCTCTCTGGCGTTGCGTACTTCGGGGTCGAACTCTGTTGTCTGTTTCTTGACATTACCATACCCGGAGATCGAGGCGTTCTCGTATAAGCTCTGGAGCTTGTTCTCCAAAGGACCAAGCTCTCCGTCATACTTGAATCCTGGTCGCTTGATTTTGATGGCAAAATGGCTCAAATCACTGCGATTACAGTATGGCAATGTGCCGCTTGCGTACACCGCCAATTTGCCACCAGCCGGTTCCGATGTGTGCGAACGACCTGGCGGTAGGAATGTGTGAGTTCTGAGTTGGACCCTGGAGGGGGCTTGTAGCGTTCTGAATGGAAAATATGTACCTCAGATGTAAGAGAGACCTGAACGTAAGGAGAGACATCAGGAAAAACCAACCAATCTATATAGTCAATATAGTCAATATATCAGCCATAGTCACGTAGTACCACCCCCCCCTTATACGAGCTATATAGCAGTCTGTCATTACTATATAGCAGCTACATAGTCAATATAGTTATGTGCAATGCTATATAGTAAATATAGTCATCAGCCAGAATATATAGTGGATATGGTACTGGTGCTTCCGCAAGCAATATAACAAGCAAAATAAAGTCCTAGTCACTTAGACTGTCATAGACTACCTCCCTTCCAACAGTATTTCACTCTATTATTCCCT
>MU275422.1:0-20196 GCA_022160315.1 Panus rudis PR-1116 ss-1 | reverse complement strand
CTGAACATTGCTCAAAGACCGTGAGAAAGCTACCTCAAAATTACCATATATAGTAATCATCATTTGAAAGACCCGGAAACTATGCTTGTATTGAATTGAGTATTGGTTTGGTTGGGCACTATATAGAATATATAGACTATGCAGACTATTTAGTATGTGACTGTTGACTATATTGACTATATATGCTTGTGCAGAGACTATATAGCATATAGTGGCTATATTGTAGCCACTACAGCTATAATCACTATATATCATGACACACAATGCTATCATGACTATATTGACTATTGAGACTACAAAGTCACCACTACAGCTATTTCAGATTTGGGATTTTCCTGATGGAGTACGGTTGCGACAATCTGAACGTTCAGGAGCTTAGCGCCTAGTGCTTCATGACCTCGCGCGCAAACCTTCACCTTGGGACAAGCTGATCGCGTCTGCTGCTTGCGACCCTCTCTAGCATCCGACTTTCAGCTTCACCTCGTACCATCTCAAGGTGTTGCTTTCGAAGGCCGGGCCGCCTTGCCCTTATAAACGCGACACAAGCAAAATTGAGCCTACGACATCTTGTTTCCCGCCTTCACACTTGTGCCAAAAAAATTCCAACAGACGGGCGGATTTTTCTTTTTCGTTTCGTGCTGCTCTACAGCACATACTATATTGCTCTGCTCTAAGCTCTCGATTCCCTATCAAGGCTTGACTTGTAACATCAGGAAATTGTCGAGTGCTTACATGTCTTACAGGCCCTTACAAAAAAGCAGCATTCTTACATGAAAATAGCAGACCAATGGTGCATCTAAAGGGAACACTTTATAGGTAAAAAATACTCATAATGCACTCAAGAATGCAGTGCAAAGTTTTCATGAAGGCCTCTTCACTGGTGAGTTCTGGGGCACCACCTCCTTACAGACTTTTTCAGCCCAGATGACCATCATTACACTTACATGGCCTTACATGTCTTACAGCCCTTATACACCCGCATAAGGGCACTTTACGGTTTCCTGATGAAGCCTTCCAATGTGGCGGTTACTGGTAACGTATAACGTCTCCGAGTCTTTCGATTGAACTTTTCACTGATATCCTTTCACGCACAGATTTTGACGATGCCTCACCCTCCGAGAAAGAGGGGGAAGAGTGTGTAATAGGCCAGGTGTTCAAGCAATCGCATGTGCAGCTCAGCAGTCAAGCCTTCGAGCTTATGGTCGTTGGTTGGTTGTTCAAGTTGCCAATCATGTCCTAGTGCAGTGACTCACCATTGACCAACCACGACCAATATAGTGCGCAACATCCCTGTGTAAGGTCGAGGAGGACGCAAAACGTATAGTCTACAACCGAGACAACAAACTGGTGAGGGTGTCATCGCCGTGAGGTTTTCTGCGCAATTGCGTCTGTTGTGAGTCCCCATATGCTCAGATTGATTACAAATTCAAGCTACCATTCCTCCTGCCTTGTCATTTAGTCAGGCAAGAAGGGTGAGTCTCTGTAAAGATACATTCATGTGCATCTCAAGTATCTATAGGGATATGCAATGGGCAGCCAGGCTGGGTCTGTCTCCAGGTATGCCGCCAGTTATACTACTGTTCATTTCCATTGCCTCTGTTGACACTGTTTCTTACAGATCCTTTCAATGTAGTCGAGCATGATGTGCCTTTATGGCACTGCTGTGCTTGACGACCATCCAGAGGACTTTGGTGGTGAAGAGACTTTGGTGCGGCCTGTGGATTAGATTACAATAGAATAAACCACTACGATGTCTAAGTTTGTAAGGATAATTGTTGTGCATGTCACTGACAGTATTTTGTCATGTAGTTTATGATATATAGCGCAATAAGTCGCTATGAATGAATATTGTTTCATTTTTGTTTCATTTTCAGTCAATTTTCTGAATATTCCATATATGGGCAGGGACGTGCTCAGGTCGGTGACGCTGGCCGTGGTTCACCTGGCTGTCAGCCATGCAAGCCTTGCGGCCTGAAGCGAAGGCTGAGAGAAAGCTGGTCGGTCAGATGACATGCAGCTCCAGCTATCGTCTGAAGATAATGTGAAGATGAAACAAGACTTATTTCATGTTCGTATTCAGTCGCATCCAACCTGCCCTTCAGCCTTCGGTCAGGTTGGGCGGTTATCCTGGGGAGGACACAGGCACCGGCTGATTACAACCTGAATCCCAGTCAAAACCGCATCCAACTAGATCGAACTCCATCTAATTAAATTGAATATGTGAATCCAAATATGTGCAATTCGACGAGATCTGGTCCCTGTACGACACAATTCGATGGGCGCAACAAGTACGATTGAATAGCATGTATTTACATCGAGTTGTAGTTCTACCCTGTCCCGCCGCTACTGGGACTGCCCAATTCAATGTGATTCGATAGTAATGCATGGTGCATCACATGCATCACATTGCGAGCCACCTGTATCGAATACCATCTATTCTTCTTGATCTGGGGACATATAATGAACTCGATGGCAAAAGCCTGATCTAAGACAACGTATATTGGGTCAATATCCAAAATACTACTGAGATGTCGCTTTGACCTACTTTGTCTATGGCATCGTTTGATTCGTGCTTGCTCCAACATGCGACTCGGACTCCGGAGCTACTGCCGCGGCAGCGTCCAGAATTGACTTCGCAAGAGCTCGGTTCTGTAAAATTGAAGTTAGAATGAACTCTACGAAATTGCCGAAGGAATACACACCTGCTTTGCCGCATCACTCTTGAATTTCTTTATGTTATGAAGGGGTATCAGTATACAAGTGCGTTAGAAAGAGTAGTATCAATGCGCTTACATTCTTCTCTATTTGTGTCAGCTTCTTCCAGTAAGCATCAAACTCTGCTTCACGACTACCCGGGTCCAGGTTGGGGCTCTCATTGGCAGCGGAGTGAGCTGCTTCCCACTCTTCACGAGCGAGCGACCTGTTGTAATACATGTAGAGTTGAGACGTTTGACGTTTAGTACTCAAAAGTGCCAAGCGACTCGAACAATCTGAACGACGTACATTGCTGTTACCACATTCTTTGTAGAGCGAACAGCACGATACTTTCGTACTACTTTTGTTCTGCTGACTGGTCCTGCAGCTAGAGGGTCGGATGCCTTTCGCTTTCGCTTGCCACCACCGGTGCTGGTTACAGAGATAGGCTGCACATTTGGGGTCAAGGATGTTGATTGAACTCGGGACAGCGGCCGGAGGTCACTTTGGCCGGACTCGGAGGCACAATTACTAGGATCGACGGGGGACCCAGAGCTATTGATGGTACTGCTAGCACTTGCTTCATTGAACGCCGCTTGAAAAGACACGGCTGAGGCGCTAGTATTGGGGGCAATTGTCATATGTTGTCACTCGGTGGATGGTGACTGTGGGGTTGTCCCCGACTCTGACTGTGTTGTCCCTGGATTAGGCTCGGGAGGATTATCTGGGCAGAGGGATTCAATAGTGAACGATATCCGAGTCACAATGGTGTCCGACAACTTGAAGCGGTGCAAAATAGATAAACATACCTCCCTGACGTGTATGTAAATTTGCTTCAGACGTCTGGTTCAAGCTGGTAGTTACAGTTGTACCATGAGCCATTGAAGCGGTGGAAAAGAGATTTGTGCTGCAATATCATAGTGTATGAAGATATGATTAGTAGGTGAGACTGAAAGTATGTAGATAAACACAACATACAAAGGATCACAGATCTCAAACTGATTGCTGAAATCCTGCGCTGCGGCGGAGGTTGTCCGTGGTGTTGAAGTACCGCCACTGGCAGGTTGCAATTCCTGCTCGGTGACGGGTGCAGCTGTCGATGTATGTGTCGACAATGCGGACGGAGGGGGCATTCCGGCCGAGATGGTTTCTTCTTCGTCCGATCCATCATTGGAGCTGCTGTCATCGGGGTTGCCACTTCTAGTGGCAACATATCGGCTATAGAAGTGAGGATAGTTCCCAGTTGCGAGCCATTCTGCCTTCCAATCAAGCTCACAGAGACCGAATTCTGGGAACCGGCGTTTCATTGCAGTGTAATAGTAGTCCTTCACCTTTTCGGAAGCTTCTCCCCATCTGCTTGGAGTCACGTAGTCGGGAGAATCACGGATATGGATCCAGATGGAGCGCGCATGTTTTCTCATCGCACTTGCGACGAAACCATCGACCATGTTGCCATCGCGATCCTCCATAAAGGGCAATGAAACATTCTCGCCTTTTGATGAGCGACTTTTACCCCGTTTACCCTTAAGTTGTCCTCCAACAGCGGTGGCGATGGCCTTGTTTTTCCGTTTGGTGCTAACAACCACCTTCCAATCATTTTCCCTCCAGTACTTGACATTTTCGGGATGCAAATCAGCGACCTCAGGCTGGGTGATTGATTGTGGGCACCCGGCCTGCACGGTGCTCTGAGCGGTACCAAGCTTGATGGCCTCCAGTAAATCATTGTACAATTGTCTGTTAAGTCCGTCCACCAGCAAAGAGTTTGATCGGTACAGCCTGAAGCTACGTTAAGTGCGTACTTACTGCGTAGTTTCCAACCGGATGGTAAGATCGCGATGTGATGCACTGATACGTTCATAGTTCGGATGAGTGCCCGAGGTTTGTGCGACAGAGTGTGTAGACTTACTGCAGCATGTCAAGTTCCCTCGTCAAACGCATATTATCGGCATGAAGAAGATCTGTATCCACATGTTGTCTGTAGCGGCGAGTGTTTGCTACGCTTTGCAAATCGGCCTGACCCGAGGGAAAAAAGAACGAATTCCCTTGCGTAGGACTCAGAGCAACGGTACCTGTCATTTAAGATTTTGATTAGACCTGCCTGAGCGAGTAATGCGAAAGCAAAAATATAACTACTTGGCGAGCTCTGTTGAATATACTAGCCTCAGAACTACAAACGAAGGTAGTGTGTCAAACTCAGAAGGGTACTTACAGTTGACCGGCGGGAGATACCATGCTCATTGACCACAAGCTCCTCAGGCAGAGTACTACCACCCGTCGACTGAGTTACTAGGTTTCCAAATCGAGCGGGAACCGACAGAGAGGTGGGTGTTCCACTTCGAGTATGAAAGAGCAGATCATTTGCATCAGGTCTTGGTGTCAGAAGCAGTTCGGGGGCTGGATTTGCCATTCTCTACAGCAATTCTAGAGATGCCCGTGCAACGACGAGGTAGCGAAAACAAGCAGGAATTGCCGCTGGTGGGTTTGGATGAGTGTTGTCAGTCACCTGACTGAAATGCAATCGACAAACTCTACAACTGTGTTTACATTTACACAGCGAGATAACCCACCTACCTCAGCTGGCTACTTCAATCATGCAAGCATCTCAGCAGACTTCCGAGTGTGCTAGCGAAGGAGCTCGTCCCCATGAGGAAGTGGGCGCAGTCACAGTTCAAGTGACTTTGCGAGTTTCTGAAGAGAATCCACAGCCTTTGTTAGCAAACTGGAGTATGGAACGGCACAGTGCAATGGTAAGCCTACCTTTCTTTGGTGACGCTTACAGGTCCTTTGTTAAATGTGCCTGGAACTACGGGTGAAATAGTGAAATGACCGCTAATGAACTTTACAGAATCTGCCTTCGGCTGCACGTTCCCTGCATTATGAGGCATCACTTCGGTCAGAACTGGCAGGTGTTGTTCCACTGAATCAGAGAGCAAGTCAGATAACAACAGTAAGAATGCACAGCTTGTACCTTGTCTTCTCATCACGCTGATGGACACATCAACAATATCAGTCGGTTGTCGTGGAGGTTACACGGAATGGGATAACCACAGGGCTCAATGCACAGTTGGACGGTCCGGGTATGGTCCAACTCACCACGCGCACGGCGACTCATGTGAAGGTGGACGAACCTCCATTCGGATCGGGCACCACGCAATCCCCCCTCACAGCAGGAGACCCCAACTGCGAATCAGACCAGGACGACTTACCTTTCCTTCAAAATGAGTCGGATGCATCTTTAGAAACTAATGGCGCTCCCGCTGAGGTCGCAAACAACTCAGAGCAAAGTGAAGAAGTCTCTGGTCATGAATCTGCGGCTAGCGGACCAGAGCCCGTCGACACCCACTTACTGTTGGCATTTCTGAGTAGCCCTGGCTCTCAGATTATTGCAGACTCGCAGGAGAGAGGTGTTTCTCCCATATCCGATCTTGCTACCGGTGAACGTCTGTACTCCTTGACGCAGGCAGTGCGCAATGACTTCGATCAGACGATGGTGTTTACACAGGGTTCGGATCCCCGTTCGGATTCGGAGACAGAGCCAGAAGGGGGTGACGATATAGATTCTGATGGGGAGGGGCCTTTGTTAGTGGGTACTGTGATGAAGTACTATGGAAAAAGGAAGGCTTGAAGCAGTGAGGGACACGGCAAGGAGTCCTTGGACCCATCACCTGCTCAGCCTCGTCCTCGACTATACTGAGCATATCAAGTCAATGCAGTGATGGGTAAGTTGATCTTGTTTGACAAGGTCAAAGATAGACGTACTGATTTGAGTTGGACACATGTTTTGATAGTACAACGCGCCCCACGCTCGGCTATTTCAAGTTGAATGGTATCAGAACAAAAAGTGCCGCCGGTGCACCACATTCTCTTTCTCTTCTTCGACCCTGCTATTCGCGTAAAATGTCTGTTGCCTCCTGAACATGTATAGATGGTATGAATACACTGGCAACACTACTAGAGCGTCGTCACATTGAATATCTTGTGTGATTTATGAGAGGCGGGCCAGAATAGATTAAGGCGAAATAAAGGTTTCGAGTTGATGCCAATCATCCGAAGATTGTCTGAAAAACATTTCAGAGGCACAGAGGCCGTAGAGCAAAATGGGTGTCATTAGGTAGTATGCCGTCGACGAAACTATCTGCAACAGTAACATAATATCACATATTAAGCAATTACATCTCCGTTTCATTATCAACGTCCTCCATTCCTCCCATATATGCAACATCCAGCCCCGGTTTCTCCGCAACATAGAACCGACAGGCAAAGTCTGCTTCTTGACCTTGGGACAATTCCTCTGTAGTCAGTGGAAGTGGCATCATAGCGACTACAGCTGCAATTTGCTGGGCATCGATAACCTGCAATGCACTATCGCCCTGATACCTACAGACAAGGAGTGTGTTATACGATTCCTTGAATAACGCCTCATCGTAATCACTAAACAGAGAGACCATAGCAACATTGTGTACCTCTGCTGCAGATGGAGTAGCTCGGATCTGGAAGTAGAAGTACACCTCCGCAAAGCGGTCCTTGGCACCAAGCGAGGATATCTAGTATAGACAGTAAGCAAAACCCATCGTAAGGACAGGGCTGGAACATGAGACATACCTTGACCATGCGCGCTGTACGCAGCCTCTCGAGTGGTTTTAGAGATTCTTTCCAGAGTGAACGTGCTATCTGCCCATTTGGCAGTCGGAGACGAGCCCAACATACTATGTCAGGGGGGACCCAATGATCAGGAAGGTGAATCCCCTTCGAACGAAAGTATGCCGCAAGGGCGAGCACCTCACATGCATCAGGAAAATGTCAACTGCTACTGAGCGCCCTGAGCCAGTGCGCTCAGTACCCATCAGTGCAAATAAGCCTAAATTCAGGCCAAATCTGCCAGTATGGGTCAGTAGTCCTTGCAGCCTCTGGGAAGGCCGGCTTGCACCTGCCACCATAGCTTCAAATCTTGAGGGGGTGCCTCCAAAACTTTGCACTGTACTCCTAAGACCCTATCCTTGATTTCTGACACAAAAAATACCCTAATCAATAGCTGCTTTGGAGAGGTATTAAGGGATTTCTAACGTTCCCACGGGCGCTTGTTGGGCGCTTAGCGCCGTTCAGTGCTACTCAGGTCTTCAGTGCAGCCAGTGCATGTCCGATTTCCTGATGTGCTCGAAGCGGACGATCAGTGTTGTCCTGGGCACGCAGGAGACGGTAGTTATTGCCAAGGTCAACTGAGTTCCGAGGTGGTGCTTGTTCTTCATCAAAATACACGGGGTACATTGCTTTCAACGCGTTCACTCGGGATCTTCGCAAGCCTCGCTCCGCTAAGTTAGCAAATGGATTTGATGGTTGACGAATCTCTTCGCCAAGGTTTCCGATTGTGCGTTCCATCATCCATTGTGAATAAAGCGTGGAGGGACCAAGACGAAATGTCTCGGGAGCGACATGAACGAGAAGATGGATACTTTGCCGGACGAAGTGGAGGCGATCTTCACGACGTTGATAATATAGGGCCTCGAACTCTTCAACGTATGTGATGAGAGCGATATGGGCTTCCTTAAGCTGTGCAATACTGATTTTGCGCTGATGCAGAATTCGTATACCATAGACGAGCTTACAGAAGTGCTTCCAGTAGACCTCTGGTAACACTCCTCGAAATACGGCAGGTCCAACGGCAAAGAAGTATAGGAGAAACTCCCAAGCTTTGAATCCCGAGTTAATCTTCTCCGCTGGGTTACGTATAGGGCGATCAAAAGAGCTCGGGAAGTATGGGGTTGTAGCTGCCACAACTTTACCATGATTCTTCCATACAGTTCCTTGCAGCGTTGCCCAAGCCCAAGTGCGCTTATCGTCAGTTGGTTCGCAATACAACGATCCTTGCCACAGTTCTATAAGGTGTTCAGGGATATTGATAGCGACAAGGTGCATGAGGTCGATAGCGAAACAATTTGGGATGCCGAGGAATTTGCGTGGGGAGAGTCCATTAAATAGAGAAGGTCGGACAATGCCAGTTGCTAGACGACAAAGCCTATACTGTGTCTGGTTTGGTGACTGCTCAACCTTCCGTAAGTTCTCCTGGTACCTAGCAGGGTCGGGGCGGAATTGTTTCGAGTCGCGGTAATTCACATCATCGTGATCACATCCATCCACTGTGAAATTATGCGGTTTCAATGCGGCTGGAAAGTAATGAGTGCCGCCATCCTTGTGACGCCCTTTCATCCCACAGTAGATTCGACAGCCATGACCTCCGTGATGGCCTACCAGGCCATTGATGAAAGCCATGCCGGGTGAATCCGCAGATGCAATGGCTATGTAGATATCGGAGCGCCGTCGCTCGAGAGCAGAACCGTCCCACACAACCAACCCTTCTTTCTGAAGTGCGGCTACATGGTGCATGCCGGGAAACAAGAAAGAGTCGATGTTCTTCGGTTTGTTTGGACCAGGAATGAATCCACCGGGTAGAACGAACTTCTTCTTATAGCGTTGGTCGGGGGAGAGTTTGAGAATGACCCAGATGTAGATCCAACAGTCTGATTGTTTGCTTTGATAGAGTTGTGCTCCATCAATCGACATCATGACGACAATGTCATGCTCCTTGATATCACCTCGATTGACTGCGTCGAGATAATCGGAGCCGCTAAAGATGTCTTCAAACATCTGAACCACTCCGGGCGGTTGTGCGGAACGAAGTGCAGCAAGCAAAAGCCTAGTATAATTGGTCCGATACTCCATATATGCAGCAGTACGCCGCGCACGAAAGAACGCCTGGAGTTGTGGGCCAAGTGGAATAGTTTGACACAGCCATCCCACTTTGTTCTTACCACGACTCGCTGCAAGCTTCTGCTGGTCGTAGCGTGGTGTATCACAAGTAGGACACTTCTCTGCATCCTCGAAGGGACCCGTGTACGCCAGGCAAGATCCAGGACACATATCGGCAGGGAGTGAGTAGACACCGGTGATTTCTGCTATTCGGGATTTCACCTGGTCATAGGAGAGGAGCTGGTCATTAGGATAGCATCAGTGGTGTGCACGTCGGATGGAGTCGTATGTCTGCTGCGAGGAGTTTTCGGTGGCAAGGTACAAATCAATGGAAAGGTGAACCAAGCGGTCGATATCAGGAAGGGGCTCGCAGGGTGGGTTCCGAAGACGTTCTATGGCCGCAGGAGAAAGCTTTGACTCGTCTAGCGTTGCATCTTGAATGCGCTGAATGAAACTTCGGGCAACTCGTATGTCATGTATCTGTGGATTGATTGGTGCACCTGTATCATCTGGGGGACCCGAGGACTGTGCGTCGCCTAAGGTAGGCAAATCATGCCCAGCTTCGCCCGCTAAAGGACTACTTGATCTCGAAGGGGATTGCGAAGGGGAATGCTGTGTCTCTATAGTCAGAGCGTCCAGTGACAGCCCGAGATCTTCGACAGAGCCTGGGTCCGCAGAATCTTCGATCCCAGCGACACCAGGGGGAACCGAAGCCGCAGGTTCTGCCTCGCTGGTTGTCTCGGCAGCTCCCCCTTGAGTGTCACTTTGGTCAGCATCATACAGACTTTGTGCAGACAGAAGCACAGCCGTTTGCATAACAGCAAACCCAGGAGAAAGTGCATCGTGGGGCTGCGCCGAGAGACCTGCAGACGCGTCAACCCCCCCGTCATTGCCATTTGGAGGCAACAAAACGTCTGACAAAGTGTTGCCGTCGGCTATGATAGCGGGCTACGGAGAGACTCAGTTTGAGTCAGAAGTGACATGCGCTATGCGTATACTCACAGTTGTTTCGAGTGTCAAGCCTGAGTCTGCGGCACTCTCTGTCTCGGAGGCACTAGAACACTGCGAAATTGTGAGTTGTAGCAAAATAGCAGTCTGCTGGAATCGCATACCCTTGGGTGCATGTTTTGAGCCACACTGGAGCCCATTTCGGGGTCAGAGGGTTCCGCATTGGACGAACATCTTTGTCGCTTGCGGGAGGTATTGGAACCCCGCGGGGCATGCGATGACCCCCTTGCTGCTGAAAGTGCCGCGACAGAGGCGACGCGAGTCGGAACTTGACCCAGTTGGTCATGGAGTCGAGGAGGGGATTTCTTGTAATGAACGTAGTACGTGCTTTTTGAGACTTGCCTTCGTTGTCCTTTGCAGTATAGGTCACAATCACAGACCCATTCTGTCTCCGAGGTTTGCCCTCGTAGTAGCTGCACCATGAGAGTACTAGTAGTGAGACAAAGTAGTTAAAATGTATCGTAGCAGTGGAACAGTTAGGCCAAATGTAGTATTACAACATAGCGTACAAATGTGTATTTGCGCACACGCGCGCGGGCGGCGCAGGATTACACAAGCCTGAGTAAGAACCTGACTATCAATCCTACCATGTTGATGCGCGACGCTGAGAGCGAGCGCGAGCATCGGGAGCGACGAGAACGACGACAAGAGCAACGAGAACAACATAAATTCAAAATAACTCGATATAGCTCACTCTCGCGGCGTCTATTTACGTATACTTCGATCTACCTCGATCTACTTCAATTTGGCTGGATGCGGTTTTGACTGGGCCTGAATCCAAACGGGCGGTGTACGTGGGTGACTTGCTTCCCAGGGCATGCAATGGCTCGATTTTGGCCTATGCATAATCTTTGTTCAACTCGCCGATAAGCAGATGCGACATGAAAGACCTACCGATAATTTGTTGTCAACGTACTTGAGCATATCAAACCCGATGTAATATGGTAGGACATCGTCTGGTAAGCACTCCCTGTCACTGTCACTGTTGGAGTATTCAGAACTATTGCTGTCATAGGACCCGCGGCGCCTCTTATCTGGCAATATGTCCGGATATAAATCTAACAATTCACTGACGGCGTCCTTGAGTGAGAAGACGTCAAATCCTATGGCCCCAAGATCTGAGGGAGCCTTGTCAACGGCGTTCTTGATGTCAAATGCTGAGCGCACTCGGGGAATCATTCTTAACAACGTTAAATGGCTGAATTTCTGTACTACTAGTAGAAGGCAGGATGTCATACCTACTTGGTATACGCTCAATAAGAACGGCACAGGCTCGTTGTCCGAAATGCTCCTGGGGGGTGAGGGCTCCCAACAAAAAGCAAGCTCCGTGAGTGGAATAATAGATGGTAGATCTACTAGACGGTCGAGGACAGTACAAGACCAGAAAATGAGTATGTCTTGGTCGTTCTGGGTTGAGGTGTACGCTGTGTAGACAAGACAAGAAACACCACCGGTGCGCTGGCTGGACGCGACAGTCACCACGGAAGACAGTAGTCACGCAATCGTACGACTGACGTTTCGAGTTTCGGCGCTCGCATGAGGAGTGGTCACGCGGCGGCGTCGTGTTCAATACGGTCACAACGCGTAACGACTCGGGGTACTCTTCTCACTATCTTTTGCTCAATCTAAACTCTCGACAATTGGGAAGTGTGTTGGTCACAGCTTGTGATTCAGGCCTTCAGGACCCCCTGACTTGAAGTTATTCCTGGACACTACGTGTCCCAGGTCTTTGCCAGCACATATACAAGGTTCAAGCAGTGGCGGTGTATTTCCCTATGCGGGTGATTAGATTAGATCCGGCACATTCATATATATATATATATGCAGAGGTTGAAGTCGAGGTTGAAGTGGCTGTGTGTATCCTTGTCCTTTACACCTCGGACTGCACGCAACAACATATGCGCTGTAGGCTGCCTGGTTTTCCTCGTTGCTCTTTGCCATGTCCCCGGCGGTTCGCAAATTTGATCGTGTTTTTCTGGTCGAGGTCTGTTTGTTTCTTTGTATCTTGTTAGGTAAATGTGTTGACGTCGCGCCGTTTGTTGCTTGGTTGGTTAGGATGCTCGCGGTTGTGGGGAAGACGTGTTCGTATTGGATGAGGATATACGAGCGCATAACCGTGATTTGGCGATGAAGGTATGTGTGAGATTCTGTGCATGTGGGTTCGTCCTTGCTTGATGTCTTTCAGGTTCACAGCAAGCAGCTGTCCCCGGGCAAGGTTGTGCAGGTTATCATTTATCCCACTGGAGGGGTGCGGGGTCGTCGTGTGTATGTTGAGGTGGGCGATTCTACCTGGGACGGTTTGCCCTGGCCGGACGATCTATGTCTATCACGTTGGTTCCCTCGAGGGGCGCATTCAGTGAGGTGTTTTGCCTTTGCAGGAAAATATCCCGATTGTCAGGCGGATTATTGTCTCATCGTGGCCGAGGAATCTGTTGGCTCTGTTCCGAACTTTTCTGTTCAATGTCAGTTGTCTTATCACTTACGAGGCAACGTGATTGTTGCCAGATACTCCGACGAGGATCGTCTCGGCATTGTGTCTGTCGGCAGGTCGGATGTTCTTTGTGTAAATGATGCGCTCGACAGGTGCGTTCCATATGTTCCGTTAATAGCAGTTCGTGCTGATTGCGGTGTGTCGTTAGTTGGTTGTCGGTTAATATGCCCCAGAGGTCTTTGAGTGGTCATGGCGAATAGTTGTGGATATTGGGGTGGTTTGAGTTCAATCATTGCATGCGTATGTCTCGGGTCTGTGTTTTTGTTGTTTCGATACATCGTGCGGCTTATTTTGTCGTTGGCCCATGTAATCATGAATGGAATATATTTTGGTATCCTGTTTCTATCTATCTACAGGTTTACATATCGTTAACTTGGGGAGGGGGGGGGGGATCGTTTCGGGTGTTGGTTCGGTTCCGTCAGTGACTTGGATGTTTCCGATGCTGTGGCATCATAGGTGGCTTGAATAGGTGGCCCGACTATCATTAGTCATATCGGGATGCTGACGTGAACTGGAAACTGCATGGGGGATTGGTGAGGTTATGGCGATTTCTTTGTTAGATGTGATAGATTGTTTGTGTCCTGCGGTCGATGCATTATCCGTGGATCTCGGAGTGGGGGCGGATTCAGAACGGATCGGACTTTTCAATTCCGGGGAAGGCTGAGCGCTCCGGATAAGGTCGCGCATGGTTTAAGGTTGATCTTCAGGTTTGCGTTGTGTTGCTTGACGTCGTGTGCTTAATTCGTTATGTATATAGTCCCATTGTTTTCCATGGGTCCAAATTCTATCGTATGACTGTCCTCGCAGAAATAGTAAAGGTCACCATCACGCCATCTTCATGTCTAGTAACATTACCGCCGAGGTTGCTAAATGGAAACTTATGCAGTTCAATCCTTATGATCTTCGTATGGATCTTGCGGTGGAATCCCTGAAGAACCCGTCTACCTCCAAGATTGAGTTTAAGGGGTATCACCCATCTCGGTTAAATGTGCGTCGGTTAGGCTTATGTGTTCTCTCATTCAACTGTTTATACCTGCGTGTTAGGCAATTTTTCGTCACAGTCATGAGACCGCCGTTCTTACTTGGGCAGGTATATATGCCGGTGGTTACCATTTGGATACCGGTAATCTTGTCCCATACGGGGAGAAGGTACCAGCTTGTGTTCCAGAGAATAGAGCGTGAGTGGTCAGTCCTCTTTGATTCGTATGCATTGATGTGTTTGATGCCGTTTAGACAACAATCAATAAGCTGGAAGTGTGCATGGACACATAGCATTGATACTACGGTGGATAGATCGTTGTATAACATGCAGACGGTGTGTGGTGCTTGCAATCGACGTGTTCATGCGATGTTGATCTGCTTGTAGGCGATCGAGGATTATCTGCTTCAAGATCCCGATTTCAATCCGGATCGAAAGCCCAGGAGGGATTATCAGAACGGTTTGAATCCTGACTTGTCACAGCGATACACTTTTCAGACGCGGATGTTTCACAAGCGTGCTGAGAGGACGCAGGCTGTAAAGGACGAACGTAAGTCTAAGGGTGTTGAGTGGCACCCGTGGATTGCACAGACGATCGAGGAGAACCCTTCGTACTACGTTAATCCGGATCCCCCCTTGGTTACGGAGTGGAGACATGGACAGTTTCACGCAATGAAGAACTGTAAACCACCTTACCTTCAGGCAGGTGATGTGGTGTGGTTTTCCCTCAAGGTCACTGTGCACATCACAAGCAGTAGCTGGTGGACGGAGTTTATTCCGGAGGAAATCGTACGGGTTATGACGGTCCCGGAGGGCGTAGATCCTATGGGTGCTCCCTCTGTTGACAAGGCGTTGCGTCCTCGCCTTGCGCCGGGGGCAATGTATGCACCTGTGCTTTATGGTACGTAGTTTGTTTATTGATATGTGTTGGCCCATCCTAATGCGCGGTGTTGGGTAGCCGAGGATGGGCGTAGTGGAGACCCGATGGTCGTGGATACCTCGACGGCAGCAACGCGAAAGCGGGGTTTGGGTGAGGAAGAGGATGCTCCGAGGAAGCGTAGTCGGCTTACGCCTCCTTTGCCTACCCCGCTGGCTAGTCCATTGACAGATTGGGATGTCAGTGATGTTGAGGATAATTCGCAGGTTTCTGTGTCTGCGCGGGATGGGGATTTAGTTAGGTCAAAGGTTTAGGTCGTGTCTGGTTGATGAAGATCCGTTTGACGGGCGGTGGTACTTGTTATTGGCTGCTTTTGATTCTGTCGTGTTGCTTTTAGTTCATGTTGTCGATTGTCGAGCGTCATAGTAATTTCTGATATATGTAAATCGTGTGTTGGTTTTCGCTCATATGTACGGCAGCCATTTCGTCGTCGGGGGAGGTGGTCATGTGGGAGGTTCATTGACGTATTCGGGGTTGATTGTTTGATGAGGCTATCACTTCTTGGTATGCAATGTCCAGTTGTTGGGGATACGTGCATGGCCTCGCTGGTGAGACCGCGTCTTCGCTCCTTCTGCTGTATTGATTTTGTGGTATTCAATGTCATGCCATGCTTGAACGTGTCGCGTGGATTGTGCGAGTGACGGTCGGGATGGGGTCTGCGCGTCACACATGTTTTGTTGTGCCGATCGTTCCTTAAAATTCTTTCTGTTAGATTCCTTTTTTTTTTTTTTTGGACCCTAACAATGGGGACGCTTGCTTCCAACTGTGTGGGGACGATTGGGGATTTGGATGTGATGTAGTCTGCTATCCGACGCAGGGGCCTTGCAGGGTAGTCCCCAAAAGGAAGGAGGTAGCTGGGCCCGCGAGGATGCAAAAGGAAATGGGTCTCATCCCCAAGCTTACTCGTGTAACTCGTACGCGTTCGGATCGCGCGGGGGTTCGATTCCTGCTCTTGCCATGCGATCCCTCGACTTTAAACTTGCAGGAACCGTGCAGAACTATCTGAATCTGAATAAACTTGCTGGTGCCTACTCACTTCATTCCACAGCTGAATTTTTTGTACCCCTTCCAAAGTGTCTTGTAACGAGCAAACACCTTTGCCCAACACTTGTCGACGCGTTGATTGCAATCACGTGCTTCCGAATCGGCGTCTCTTTGACTACACGGTAAGGCGGTCTAAAGTGGTAGCAGACGTCTAATTAGATGTCCTGAGGTACGAAGGTTTCTACATCTTTTTACGTCTGCCGGTGGGAGACTAATGTGATGTCGTCCTGAGCATTGGGTTGTATACTGTACACTATGTGGACGGGATTCGTGGCATATTCATATAATATTGTGTCTGAACTCATGAATTACAATGTAGGTCATACTAGCAAATCTATATCTAAGATCGACCCGGTGCGTTTGTTATATCGACGGACTGCTCGTCGTGCCGTGTTTGCTCAGCTCGTGATGAGTCGTATGGCTGCCCGTTCTGCGTCGGAGCCGTACTCCCAGGTGTTGTCTCCGAGAACCCATCTCCGAACACTAGAGTAAGATGTAAGGTTTACATTAGGTGGAGGCGGATGACGGTGTGATTTAATCTTTGTGGGTTGAGTCTCACCTTTCACACCAAGGGGGGCCGATGTGAAGGGCGGGGCGATGGCGTCCACAGTTCGCTTTGCTGCGAGCCGTTTCGAACAACGTGTTCAATGAAAGGTCCAGGTGGACACTCGCAACCAATTGAGGGGTCGCGGCTGGTGAATAGGTGTAAGCTGTGGTAGCAGGTAATGCCGGCGTATGTGGAATGCTTACTTGGCGTGGGATGCTGTATAATCCAGCAGTATTTGTCAGGTACCGAACGGACAGTGTGCATGCTTGCGTGCGGTCGACGGGTGGTGGTTTCTCCGCCTCGTACAGTGTTGTAACCCCGAAGGGCGTATTTATGCAGGGCGCCCTTTGCAGATGGGTTTTGTCGAGTATTTGTGGTGAGATAGTTGTCGCGTAGGACAAACGATGTGTATGGAAAAATTGATACGGCAGCAGAGGAAGTGAATACGTTCATCACAACAGCTGCATCGTGTATCTTAAGTGTGAACTCTGTATGCGGGTTTACGGGCTTACTGCTGTGAAAGCGTAGTACGCAATCGATGGGCTTAATTCCAACGGCGATGACTTGAATCGGAATCTTGTGGGATGGCCCGGCATCGCTGTGTTCGAAGAGATACACATCTATAATGGGGGTGGCACCGTAATGAACGGGTGGTTTGCGGTAAAGCTCTGATCGGTATATTGCGGTGAGTGCAGCTATTTTGAAAGAAAAATGTTGGCTTCTCTTTCTTCGGAATATAAATCCGTTGTGTTCGAGCCACTGGCCGAGATGTATGAGTCCGTGTGGCTCAACGTATACATCGCAATCTGATTGTGGGTATTCTGTGCGCGAGAAGAACTGCGTTGTTTGGGAACCCGACACGATGGCTTGTGTTTGCATAAGAATGTCACGGAATGATTCTGGGTTGGGCACGATCCTGCGCATGAACTTGTTCCAGTCCCACACTCTAGCAATGTATGTCGACGCGAGACAGTTGAAGAACCGATTGAGTGGTTTAAGTTGCACGACGGATGCGGGAGACAAGTTGTGTAGTATCTTGTCGATGATTTCATTGGAGGCTCGTGCACAGAATTGTTGTAGCCGTGAAGGAGGTTCCTTTGGCGTGAACATAGGTGCAATTGCGTTTTTGGATGGGGACAAGTCTGCTTTGCTGTCGTGAGGTGGTGCAAGGAATTGAGCGTGTTTGGTGTTAATGCAATGGTTTTGTGAACTGTCGTGGTACTGTTCCATGTGAGGATTGGGAACGGTGGGTTATCTGTGTCGGAGCCCATTTATCAATGGTTGGATGTTAATTGCCGTCGTTTTTTTGGGCACAACTGGTCCAGTGAAGTTCCGACATGTAAAGATTTGGTGCAGGTTGCATTGATGGCCTGTATGCATTGCTTGTCGCGGATAGCTTGTTCGGTATGTCCGAGG
Source organism: Panus rudis PR-1116 ss-1 (assembly GCA_022160315.1). Lineage (NCBI taxonomy): Eukaryota > Fungi > Basidiomycota > Agaricomycetes > Polyporales > Panaceae > Panus > Panus rudis. The sequence goes on along the minus strand of MU275422.1, from coordinate 2,336 downwards.
ATGGTTCGTTCGGACGGGGAAATGGTCAAGTGACGGTTGGAAGGTTGGAAGTTCTGAGATCTACTGTGCTAGATCGTTGGAGGATCGGTTCAACTTGATGTGATCCGATCTCTTTCTCATCCGGTCGGGCATTTAAGCTCCGACCGCGACTCGGGCCACATGTTCAAGGTCCGACTTGATGAATGGATCTCAATCCAATCGGTGGGGAATTTGGAGTTGAATCTGCTCATACCTGGTTCATGCATGAGTGTTGCCCCGTTACACGGTTGAACTTCCTTCCATTCGTATCTGGTTCCTCCGGATAAGGCAGCTACGTTGTAGTGGAAGGTCCGTCGCATGGGTGGATGTGTGTTGTGCGCTTCCCTTGCATCTGTCCTGATGTGGTCGTTGCCGTATGTGAGTTCTGGGTATCATCTTGCATATCTCGATGTATTGGATTCCGACTTCTAGATGTAGATTTGTTTTGTCTGTTTTGCCTAGGTTTGTGAAGAATCACTGTGGTGTGGGTTCTCCGTGCAGCGTCGGGATGATCTGGATTCATAGTGACTGTGCGATGTGCGGGATGCTTCGTATACTGGTTTATTCATTGGCCGTCCCAAACTCTGAAAACAATTCTTGCGATCTGTCCGTCGAGATTCAAATCTATCCCCTGCAGGTATCGGAATGTTGAATTCGTACAGTGCGTTGTTGCTTCCGACGTACCGTCGCGATCTCAATGAGATCCCGGTGACGGTACGGAGTATCGGATGTCGGTGTTATATGGGTGGCCATATATACCGGCCGGTTCTCTCAGGTTGTTCCCCCGCGATTCCTCTGGGCTATCCACTCGGTGTTGATTCATACGCGTTAAGGTTCAATGTCTTCTGTAATTACAACTGTTGTCAAGCGAGGTATGGATGAAACTTGCCATCGATGCTGATTGTGCTAACGTGTTGTATTGTAGATGGGTATGTAACTCTTTGTCTTCACCAACCGTATATTGTTGGTTTACGGTAATTGGATTGTGAAGTTGCGTTGAACCTTTTTCGCGGAACAAGGTGAGTTTCAAGTTTCTGTGTGTTTTCTTATGGGCTTAATTCGTGTGCAATAGTTACATGCTTTCCTGGATGGGGTATGTGCGCGGTTTATCTCGAAGGTTTTGATAGATCTCATTTTGACTGCAGTTGGTCTTTGCATTGGATCACCATTATGTGGATCCTACTAGGTATAATCCTTGCTGACAGTCAAGATGTTATAGTCTGACTGCAAATTTGGCCCCTCTTTAGGATCGTTACGATTGCAGCAGCGACAGGATCCGATGTTATTTCCACGGACTCGCTTTTGGTGAGCGTTTTGCGTTCAACTTCGTTTTCCAGTTTTGATGTTTTTTCCCATTGGATGGTGCAGTATCTTTGTGCTGAGATTTCGGGAAATTTGGTGACGCTTCATCCTGATTATGGTATCTTGGGGGGACGTATTGAGGTGTCCGTGCTCAACCGACGTGTTCCTGCTTCGTTTTCTGAATGTGTTGCTAACAGCGTGCGTCGTGAGTTGATCTGTGCTATGTTGGATGGCATGTCATTGACAATAGCTGCACTCAGATGGTATCATATCGCCTGAATTCGGGAGAGTCGTTGCGGCAGATGCTGAGGTACTCGATGGATCAATTTGCCACGGGAGAGATTACATGGTGACGTAGTACGAGCCGTTCCCTTGTGTTATCGTGAATACCGTGTTGACATTTCTTGCAGCTCATCTGTGCGTGCTATACGTCGATTGTACCTTCTGAGGCACCAGTTTCAACCAGGGTATATAATCTTTGACAGTAACTACAACCAAGAGTACATTATCTTTCTCAGTAGTATCTGAGGGCAGTTTATTACCACAATTATATAGCTATCCAGTGAGATGTACTTTACTGAGATAATCTCTGATCATCTCAGAGTTATTGTTCCATAGATACTTATCAAAGGAGGAGGGTCAATTATCCTCTTGATTATCCATACTGAATTTAGATAATCTCTTTGTAATCTCAGGAGTATTTTCTGATTTGTAGGGGGGGGGGCTTCTTACCAATGATCTTTGATTATTCATATGATTATTACATGGTATATTGCATTATGCTTGAAGTTAATCTCACAAGATTCCCCAATAATCTGAAAGAATGATCCAGAAATGATTATCTGTAATAAGTTCAATTTTATCAATAATCCAGAAGACATGATCTGTAATCAGTTGAAATTGAGATAATATCTAATCAGTTAAACTTCATTGATAATCCAGTCAAAACAATTTAGATTTGGTTGAAATTGATTAGAGATTATCATAGCATTATGCAGTGAGGAGCGATTCATTCT
>MU275421.1:0-37920 GCA_022160315.1 Panus rudis PR-1116 ss-1 | reverse complement strand
TAATTCAAACAGCATGTGCGGGTACCGTAAGATATGTCCCCAATTTTTGCCATGACATTCAGGAGGTGGTGCAATGTCGTCGACGACTTCGCAGCTGTTCTTGTACGAGCGCTTAGCCATTGTGCACCGGTGGCAAAGCCACGGTATTTTTCCTGGCATATCTTTGATATTATCTCACATTTTCTCGATACCATTCGACTCGCAGGAGCGAGTACTTCAAGAATATGCCCTTAAAAATACACTACGGTACAATTTGGAGGTGCTGCAAGGTCCTCAATGATGTGGCGACGTTGCCAGCAAGGCGACGCGCGGGAAATTTCATCCGCGGACTCACAGGCAACCGTACACGCAGTAGTTTGAAGCTCAGATCTCAGACTACAGCCACTTACTACTCGACTGAGTCGTGCGGAGAGCAGGCTTATAGCACATTCACTCGCGATCGCTGAGGGATCCATCGTCCGAGTTCACGTGCAAGGGGTATTGCTGACCTTCTGAGATAACCTTGGAGATAACTGAATAAAAACTTCTTATCGGTCTGGTGGATTAGCGTGATTATTCACGATAGATGACTCGATACTAGGCTAGTATAGTATTAAAGACGGGGAAGTCTAGTGTGCCATGCGTTTGAACGCGATCCTCAGGATGTCTGCTCTACGATTCCGGATTTCGAAGGGAATTGAAGCTACGAGCACGCCTCCGTGAGTGTCACGCATCTTTGGGCCCCCCTCCTACTGTAGTAACGAACGGGGAAAGCTCATACGTTTGTGCCATATGAAGCTAACACTCGCTCCTGTTCGCCTTATACTACAGCATACCGCAGGCATATGGATGGGGCGAATCCTACAAGCCAACGCCAGGCCGACCCCTCCTGGACATGTCCCAAGGTGTCCCCGGCGTTCCCCCACCTCCAAAGTTTCTCGAAGCCCTAGGATCTGCCGCGTCTTCACCGAAGACGTGCGGATACGTCCCCAATGCTGGCGAACAAATTTTACGAAAGGTCATCGCGGAGGAGATGAAGGTGCCGTATGGCGAGAGTATTGATGTAACAGAGGAGGATATTGCGATTACTGCCGGTTGTAATATGGCGTTTGCGGCCAGTATTATGACAATTGCGGAGAAGGGAGACGAAGTTATACTTCCTGTTCCATGGTGATTTATGATATTCATAGGTGCCTACGAGAGTCCTGATTTATGTGGATATTTCCTCCAGGTACTTCAACCACGAGTGCGTCAGGCCAAACGTATTATGATTTCGTCTCATTGACTTGACGACGAATTTTAGAATGACCCTGACTATGCTTGGTATCAAGGCCGTGCCTCTACCAACAGATCCTGACAATGGTTTTCTACCCTCGGTGGACTCTTGCACACAGCTGATTACGCAGAAAACGAAGGCGATCGTCCTTGTTACTCCCAACAACCCAGTATGAATCTCGCGACATTAATTTTTGCTTACTTACGTTCTGACCTAACTTCCACCAGACTGGAGCTATTTATCCGCCATCTCTTCTTGCCGCTTATGCGAACCTGGCACGGTCCAAGAATATCGCTCTCATTCTAGATGAGACATATCGCGATTTTCTACTGCCCGAATCATTGCCTCCACATCGCCTCTTTGAGCGAATCCCCTCGGATAGTACATTACCCAGCGATTGGTCATGGCGAGAAACCGTCATCCATCTCTTCTCGTTTTCCAAGTCCTACTGCATACCCGGACATCGTGTTGGCCTCGTCTGTGCATCCCCTGATCTCATACCTGCGCTAAACAAAGCACTGGATAACATGCAAATCTGCGCTCCTCGACCGCCTCAAGTAGCTCTGGCAAACACGATACCCTCATTACGCCCCTTCGTGAACGAGAACGCTGAAGCACTCCAGCACCGTCATCAACTATTCGCTCAAAAGCTGCCACCACATTGGAAGATTGGTGCCCAAGGTGGCTATTACGCTTTCGTAAAACATCCGTTCGTAGGAGTAAATGCGACGCGAGTAGCACAGAGGTTAGCCGAAGAGATGGGTGTATTGTCTCTCCCTGCTGGATTCTTTTATCCCACCAGGACACCCGAGAACGAGGTGGTCGTGAACGGGAAGCATCCGGAGGATAGATGGATACGGTTTTCTGTTGCGAACGTGGACGACGACAAGGTAATCCATGTATGTGAACGATTAAAAGAGAGCGAGAGTTGCTTCTCGGAGTGGAAGGTAGAAGTGTAAGATACATGGGGTGTATGTGTACCGATCGGACTAGGAATTAGGTAGCACCTAAAATAACCCGGGCATGAAGCTATACCTGACCCTCCATTGGTAATATGCCCATCGCTTCTGGAAGTGCTCTTCCAGCGCAGCATCCTCTCGTCTGGCTCTTGTTACCAAATCTCTGACAACGCCAATCGCCGCCAGCAGGACGACACCCAAGAGAAGTCCAGTCCACGTAAGTCCTTTCGCTTTTTCACCGATGACGGTGGGAGTCCAGTGGGAAGGTAAAGCCAGCAACGGCGTGCCGCGGAGATGCTGAATGAGGAACGAACGAAGGGTAGATCCGGATGAAAGGTAGTACAACCCACTCCCGAACAAAGTGAGAATGGCACCGGTGTACATCGGATGACGAATAACCTCATACGGGCCACTCGTTACGAGCTCATGGGTAGCCCTCAAAGACCATATGAACCCCTTTTCGCCGCTGGAGTTCTGTGCATCGGGTATGACCGGCAACTGCGATGCAGGAACGTATAGCATACGGCGCGGAGCTGGCGTGGCCGGTATAAGGGGGAAATACGCATATTTTCCGAGAGATACTCGTGCTGAGAGCTGTAAGAGGGCCCCAACGAGCAGGAGGGCGAGTCCTGCTGCTCTGGTTCGGCTGAGGCTCGAATGCAGTGAGTCGTATTTATCTGAGAGTAAGAGATCTCCGGGGAGCCATTCAAGTATCAGGCGACTAGCTTGGGAGAATGGGTTGCTTTTCACATAGCCGGAGAGTAACTCGTAGGCAGTGCATGAGCCAACTAGAATCTGGGAGACAGTATTGTCAGCAACGAGGTGGGCTGGTTTCTGGCGACTATTCTCGATGCCTCACCTTGGTGAGCCGTATGACAAGAGTAGTATATAGGCTCTCCTTTACAGAGCTTTCTACCTCCAGTCCCTTTACGGTGACGGCCTCCCAAAGCGTGTGGTCTACGCCGGGTATCGAGAGGCCCATGTGGGTCGCCAACGCTGCGAGAATCGCAACCCCATAGTGCGAAATGCCATGTTCGGCCATTGTCCTGTTGTCATGTGTGACATCATGTTGTGAGCACTATATAAACTGAACGCAAGAGAAGACTCTACTTAGGTGATCAATGTTGAAGGTTGGTCTGCAAGAGAGGATGGACGAGGATGAGAGAAGTTACGTGGATGGAAGGTTCAGCTTGACAGCTCGCATCAAGCATGGAAGCGATTAGTAGATGCGCGCCCTTGCATATATGGAGGACACCGCTTTGGATTACTAACCACAACTAGGTTCAAACACTGGCAGTTTGCTGGCTCGTCGTCAGCCTGAATAGCTGAATAGGTCGAAAGCTCACACCTTACGACATGACAAAATGAACATGATATGTATACATTCAGACGAAAAAAGAACAGAACATACGGAAAACATAAGCTCGTCGCCGTCGTGCTTATGACACGTTTGGCGCGATGAGGAAGTTCAAGTTGTGCAGAGTATGGATGGCTAATTTTTTGAATTGACAACCTTACCCAAAGGCGTCTTGACCATAACGCTCATGACTTCAAATAGAACCTGTATGGACACACCAGACGACTCAGCGTAACTGTGCATTGGGTGAGCCGGAGGAGCACTTACGTCTGCCGCAGCTATGGTGGTCAGCTCTGCGTTTGTATCGTACGCAGGAGCGACCTCGACAATGTCAGCCGAAACGATATGGAGCCCGTCAAGGCCGCGCAGAATAGTGCGCAACTCGCGAGTAGACCACCCTCCAGTTTCTGGCGTTCCAGTCGCTGGGGCATATGCGGGATCGAGAGTATCAATCTGTGAACCAAGTGGTTAGTACGACACTCTACACGCAGGGCAACGTAATGTCTCTTACGTCGATAGATAAGTAGACCGGCTTCTCACCTACGGTCTCCCGGATTTTCTTGATGATTCCGTCGGTCCCTGGTCGAGATATGAGACGGGAAGATTCCGGCACGTAGTAGGTAAATTGCGCACCAATTGTATCGATCTCACGAGCCTCGATACGTTGGAAGCCGGATGCATCGTCGTTGTCGTAGTCCGCAGGGCCGGAGAGGGTGGTTCGGATAGCAGCATGCTGTTAGACAAGGAGAAACTGGTGTCACAGGGTCTCATAGCAAAACGAAGGTAGGGGTAAACGGGAAAATAGACTAGAGATACTTGCAATTGACGATCCGTTCTTTATGAGATCTTCCTGGCTCGCCCAGTAAAAGTACGTCCCGTGGTTTATGGAGGCCTGATCGGTTGGCGCCCCTCCGAAAACCTGAGGCCTCCAGGTGTCAAGATGAGAGTCAAAGTGTATAATCGAAATGGCTCCGTAGGCACTATTGATGGACCGTAGAATTGGAAGAACGATGGTGTGGTCGCCACCGAGTGTAATGATACGAGGGTGGGTTTTACCGTCAATAGAGATCGGAGTGAGAGGTTTACCGGATACACTATCATTTCCAAGAACGGAGGCTGTTCGACGGTGCAAGAGCGATTTGTGCCCCTTCTCGATTTGCTCGATAGCAAACTTGTTGTCATAAGATGAAACGGGGATGTCACCGCAGTCGACTATTCTGAGGCCGGAATGGAAAGGATTGATTTCAAGTGGGACGTTGTATCCTCCACAAAGAGTCGATCTTCGAGATCCTGCCCTGATACCTGCTGGTCCAAAGCGGGCACCTGGGCGATATGAAGTTCCCGTGTCCTGAGCGTGTATGTTGTGAAGGTCATAAAGAGCTAGAGTGACTCGCATGTAAAAGTACGTACGAAAGGTGCACCTATGAATGCAATATCGAAGGCAACGCCTTTGTCTTTCCCGAGACATTCCACCCACGGCAGTTTCGCAAACGTAGTAATGCCCGAAAAGACAGAGTCAGCGGTAACTGTCCACACAGAGGGCGTCAGATAGTTGAGGTGAGTAGTTGCAACTTACGAGCAGTACCTTCGTTATCTCCAGGGTAGTACGCGGCTTGGAGAGGATACTTGACATAGTTGAGTGGCATTTGGAGCCCATGGTCATGATTGGCTGCAGTAAGACTTGCAACGAAGGCGACAATGAGAAACAAATTCATACCGATGAGATACTCAGGGAGGTAGGAGTTCCATGCGAATGAACGGGTTATAAGCCACTGAGTCTGCGAGAGAAGGAGGACGCCCAAACTGTCGCATGCTGCATACTATGATTAGATCCACAAACGCATGTTATGCACCAGTATGTGCACCTGTCTTCGTAGAATACGAATGGAAGCCGCACACCTGCAGGATGTGAAAAAGCGGATAGCTCGATGGGTTCCGCTATACTATCGAGAAGACAACTATTTCTCACTGATGGAAACGTTGCACGTCAGGAGACTAGTGTTACGTATATACAGTCGGTCTTTATCATCTCTCTACTGAGCGAGAGACATACATTGATCGTTGATACGACCATGAATCGGGAGGCAGAGGGTATCATCAGGTTTGCAAGATGGTTCAGATACCTGAAGAGTGAGACCTGAATACAGCGAAGAAGCAAAATAGTGAAGAAAATATGGTTCTCGCCTTGGGGTCCCGAGGCTGCCAAACCAGCTGGACTGCATTCAGAATGATGATCATAATTGTAGGAAAAATTCCACCGTATTATGAGGATCGAACACAAGCTCTTGAGTGCCTTCCATCAGGAGCCGCTCGTTATCTTGAGCATCCGAGGTAGAACGTTTGAACAACATCATGGGCCAGGGAAGCTCAATACGCGTCGGGTTTCCATGCGGGTTGTTAAACTTCTCAAACTTGATAGGTTCGTCGTACGTGCCATCTGCCAGTGAAGCCCACTCGTCAGGCTTAGCTTCCAAACGAATCCAAGTCACATTCGGAAGAGGTAGTCGATCTGGACGGACAAGCAATGGGAATGACTTGTACAGTGCGACCACGCCTGACACCCTGAGCGTGCGTATATCGCGCAGTATGCGGAGGCATTGTGAGATACATGATTGATCTATGATGGCCTCATCTAGGAATGCAAGGTCGACATCTAGAGAGAAGGTAGTGATGGTGCACGCTTGCGCGCTGAGGACGGCCAGCGAATGAAGGATTTCTGGCAGTTGGTCCTCTATGACGTCGACGAAGGCCAATCTGAATCGTGGAGGTGTTTTGATGACATCCATTTCTCGAAGAGTGGATAGAGCGACATTCCCCTCCCATATATTGAAGCTCGTCGTCTGAGTCTGGATATTATGTGGATGCGAACACACGGAAGTATTGACATAGATGGCCACTGTGTGTGGCATACCAACACGCCAATGGAACAGCTTCTTGAGTGCGTTGTGGATTCGTTCGAATTCAATATCAACGTCCACAGGCTCAGGGCAGCGGATATCAATAGACACTGAAGGTCCAAATTCTAGAACGTCAAGCATCGCCATGACCCAATCATAGGAGCAACGCATGCGGAACGTTTGTAGCCTGCGGAGGACGATTGGTTCAAGCACTTCGAAAACGTCCAAGACATCGAATGGGGGGTGAGGTTCGCCTATAGAGATCTCAAGACTCTCCAGGCAAGGTGTCCAACGAAGAGCATCGATCATGTTGGATACCATATCCTCGTTGATTTCATGAAAGTAATATCCGTTTAGACAGAAGCGTAGATGTCGCAGGGTCGAAGGCCAGCGTATAGTCGTCCATGTGTCGGGGGAAGAACATTCGATGTTCAACGAATGTAACCGCGGAGGCGCATGGCAGAGTACGTGCCGCAACAAGTGGGAATCACGACTCCAATCGCCGACATTGCTGCATTTATAGGTAAGGGTCTGTAACTCTGCGAATGTGTTGGCATTGAGATATGCGATTGCCACGTGGATATCCGAAAGGACCACGAAGCTGCGGATACGGGGAGATTGAGAGATGATGGCCGTTATAACCTTTTGTCCGTCTCCAGGTTCTCTGAGATTATTGAACCTGATTTGAACATCAAGCAACAGTTTGCCAGAGCGTGCAATGAATGCTTCCACATGTTCTTGGGTAATCGTGAGGATGCGAGTGAACAAACGGGGGGAGGATAAGACCACGGCTCTCCAATGACGGCAAACATGGGAAACACGAAGCCAAAGATAGGGAGGAAAGAGTGAATGCGATGCGTTCGAAGTGAGTTGGTATACATCCCAACACCAGTTCGCATACTGCTGGAATATCTCGGAAATCAGTTCATAAGGAAGCCGGCGGAGGGCATATGAAGAGTGGAAGTTTAATCGCTCCCGACAGTGCCGAATATGTTGCTGATGTTGAGTCATCTCTTCTCGCAGTTTTTCGAGTGCTGCAGAGTGAGAATTTATTTCTTGGAGCAACATGGCAGTAGCGCTGCTAGATTGTGAGCTCGATTTTATCTCAGTTTTACACGAATCGGAGGCTCACTTCGTTTCGGCCATGTCTATTCCTACAGAGTGAAAATGCAGGGATTATGAGAGGAGCGTCACGGAGGAAGCCCTATGCGAGCTTGAGACGCGAGAGGAGGCGGAGGACCTGACTGTCAGAGTCGGATGCCGCACCTGCGCAGACGCGTCGCGCTCAGCAGCACTTCTAGTCACGTGATAACAGTCGCTCGTGGGATGAGCAAGGCGGTAATTGCTTCAAGTTGATCTTGTCCTTCAACAACCCAGCGTTGAGCAAAGCGGGATCCATCTCTTTCTCATTTGGAACTCGAAATATGGGCAAGGCAGCGGCACCCAGTACCTGGGACCCAGTCCTACTGATATCGCAGGTCATTTCTACATTTGGTTGAGACATATCCATCCTAACCTCGTTTCGCTAGATAGTAGCGATGCAGACACTCCACTATCTGACAATGTCTGTCTTGACACCTCCACTTCTCACCATCTTCGCCGAATCAAGTTCATTGTACTATGAAGGCGGGGCGTCCAATGTAGGTGAGCGCGGATAAACACACCGTTCATCTGAGGCCTGAACAGAAATCTACAGGGATGATCATGGATTGGCGGCAGATGGCAGGCAGACCAACCTCCCGATTGCTGCACGAGAATAATCCCCTGAGGGTGTTGAACGCCGTGTGGAGTGGTGGGAAGCAGGTTGGACTGGAAGACACGACAATGTCATCGTGGAATGGACGCATAGACCCCCGGCGAGGATGGATCATTGCGATATGTTGGATGCTCGCATCTGGCGCAGAGTAGGCATTCACATCTCTCCCATCTCGCTCCTTGTTGACGGCCCGTCTATCAGTGTCTATTACCTTTACTCCCTTGTCCGGCGACCGAGGTTGATTCTCGACTTCGCGCTGACCTTGATTTTCAACCATCTAGTGCTGACGACGTACTACTCAGCAGCTCTCCCGATGTCGTGGTTCTTCTGGGGCGTCATGGGCGCGAGTGCGCTCGTCATGGTAATCTTCGCGGAGCAGCTCTGTGTCAAGAGAGAGATGTCGGAGGGTCTCGCAGTGGCTACAGTCGATGCCGACGAGATGGAGATGGGGAGTCTCCTCAGAGAGGAGTGAAGCAGGTATCATATTCTTAGCTGATGTGTGGGGTCTCTTCGCACTATTTACTGATTTAAGCTGTCACTTAGATCCGCCTAGGTCACTTCTCATTGCCAATACCCTTTATTCGCCGTTCGGGCGCGCGTCTTGACAGCGCTGACGATTTATGTATCTTCTAATGCTTACGCTAAAGCTTATAACCTGGCGTTCAGTATACCCGCCTCGCACCATCCGTATTTGCTCACAGGAACATCGTCATATGACGTGATGAATTCAGACTCCACTAAACCCCGAAGATACAGTGCAGCCTTTCAATGGCAATTCGCTGATTTCCTTCGAGTCTCCCTGCATCCTGGTAGCCTCGAGGCGTTGCTCCATACTTATGGTATGAAAAGATACCATCCCGTACATCGTCGATGTCTCTGTAAGTAAATTCAAGCCCGCCTTTCACTTTCCCTATCTGTTCTATCATCCTGCTCTCTCCGTCGTAGCCCTGCAGAAGGCACCTCCGTACCGATGCTCCAATGTCGCGCGCAGAAAACGAGGCGAACATGAAACAATATGCACCCTTTCAACTGAATGCTCTAAAATTCTCAGACCCCGAAGTGTCCGAATGTCGCTATTGCTATTGCAATGTCCAACGTGCTTTGTCCACTCACAACTATTCAGATTTAGCACCCTGAGCATTCCAATCCTCATGACATTCATGCGCAACGTGTTGCGCCGCCCGGCCTATCGTGGTTACAGCGGTACTCTCTGCTCCGTTCCTGGACCCAAGGTATCAAGCTCCGTGTTCTATCTTCGTACATACTTATCTGACACTCCGTTGGTCGCACTTGATCCCGTAGGTCATTCAACTGGGCAGGTCCCTGAACTCTCACTGTAGAGTTCGGACGCTTTTCTCCGCATCAAGGCATTGAAGACTCAGTGAACCCCGTTCCTTAGCTCGACGATTGCTTGGAGAGCCCTGAAAAGGAGGGCGCATCCGAGGTGTATCAATCGGGGTGGTAGGCGTGCTCCTAGAATCTCATCTGCTCCTAGAATCTCATCGAGGGTACCATGCTAAGTGAACCGTATACAGTCGAACTATCATATGGTCGGCTCCGCACATGGACATGCGTATATGTCTTGTCTCCCATCGCAGTGTCTATGTAGCCCTCAATCTCCTTCGGCATCATTTTACTCGCTCTCGACCATCCCTTCATTCCAGGGGGACAATTACGCAGACTCCAGTCCTTTGTGGCACCGAGGTTTCGACACCAAAGTGTCAGTATATGGATCGACGATCAGTTCCCAACAGACTCCCTCTTTCACATCCGTCACGCGTTTTGTTCGTTCTTGTTCCGAAACAACGGTACGCATTCCGCACTCTGGACTTCTTCATTGTCTGCATAGCAAGAGATGTTGATATTGTGCGCCTAGATGAACGATTATAGGGATACGTGACCTATGTTGATATCGACGCTAATCTCGAGTGATCAACTATGCTTATCCGATGCAACGGGATTCCTCGATGCAGCAACGGTTGAGAAAGCTTCGACGCCGGTTGGCCGATGGGATCTGGGTTCTGGACAACGTCAACCTTATACACCGTTTTGAGCTCTCCGAATCAGAAGATTGCGTCCCGAAGAACGAAGACCACTTCGAATTCGCTCATTGTGTTCCATCCCCCCAGAAGATACTGGCGCCGAATTTCTCCTTCCTTCAGTGGCTCAATGATCCCTTCTCTGTCTATTTCCACACGAGGCGATGCACCCTACTTTCGCTCATGTATTTGGAGGCGATGATACTTGGGAGTACGAATTCTTCTATGTTCCGTTTCGTCTTTTCACTCACATGTGCATGCGACGTTGTGATGAGATTTCACTAGGTGACCAGGAACGAGGCCCTCTCACCTTCCGAACCAGCCGGGCATTTGAGACTGACAGGGTCGAGGGCTTTGATTTTAGGCGAAATTATGTGCTCTCCTGGGCTCAGTTGATCCTTATGGCGGAGTAATTTCATATGGCGGTGGGCTGTTGTGCTATCGGCTACTCATCTGCCAACTGCCATTTGTTGGGCGCCGCAGAACGCAGCGACCGGCAGACAGTTCAACAGTCATGGTCGTCCTTCGGTCGATGTGCGATGGCTTCGGGCGGTGTCAATGTCTCTGTCTACGAAGTCGCTGACTCTTGATGACCAAACGGTTCTCCCGACAGCGTCAGAATCTCGACGGGAGCTCCCGTCGGTGCCAATGTTTTGCGACTCTGGGTGTCACAGCGAAGCTCAGAATGACTCTCAGTGACATCTGAGAACAATTGACTACGTTTGCTGCGCCCGTTGCCTCCTGTCCGGTCCTCCGCTAATATCCTTTGAACAGGTTCGTACCTGTCAAAATCGTAGCGAATGAATACCAATGAGGCTGCACATCTCCCTTCTGAAACAAAGTATTGCAAGCATTCAACTATGGCTAATAGAAAGAGCGAAACGCATGTACACCTGTTCGTTCCATTACGTTGTGTTGATTCACTGACGTATCTAACCGGCATAAGGTTGATAGCAAGGAGTAGCATGTTTTGGAGACTCGGAAGTTTCGTTGAGTCATTTTACTCAACCTCGCTGGTGAATGCAGCGTTGTTTCTTGGAGATGATGCTTCGCTGACGTTGACTGGGCTACACCCCTCGTCAATTATCTGCGGATTGGTTTTGTGGCGGCCGGTGTCTTGTTTTCATGATGCGAACTTGCGCCTGACCTGGTGTGACCTATCGGCCATGTTGTGTGGCTGAGTTGGAACTTGGGATTGGCTGGGCGCAAATCGGCTAAGCGAGTCCTGCCAGGTCGCAAAACGGAGTGCTCATCCGGACAGGAAGAGCAGAGCAGTCTCTTTTCGAGCAGAAGGCAATGATGCAGATTGCACTGCCCAGCGTTCGTTGTCTGAGCCCATTCAAAATTCCGCTGAATCTTGCTATTCGCAGGGCCAATTTTGCACGATAACACCCGAGCGAGTGGTGGCGAATCTAACTCAGAAGGGCATCTGGACATGAGCCCTTGATAAAAACGTGGGTAGCGGGGTAGCACGAGGCGGCGTAGCACTGCCGCATTTGGCAATATCTTTCCTTGCAACAGAACCGTCGTTCGTGGTTCGTGACACAGTTCCTCCGAGTCGTGTCCAAGACCCCAGAAAGGAGCTCTTGTGGGCTCTCGAGAGCTGCGTGCAGAACAAGCATTGTGACAGTGACCGCTTGGGAGATGCACGCAGTGCAGGGTTGATAAATGCTGCCTTGTCCTTTTGTCCGAAATGATAGCCTAGCTACCGAACCTCTCATCTTTTTTTCGTAATTCGCAGGTTGAGTGCCGCGGGTACTAGTATGGAGGTGGGCTTACGCGCACCGCTAACCGGCAGCGCGTATGCTCAAACGGGTTTCCCGTTACTTCGCCGCAACACGAGGTCTCGAACTTATAAATTGGCACTGTCCTGGGAGGTCCCCGTCCCGTCTCTCCCTTCCCCCACGGTCATCCTGCCATGGACACCCTCAAGAGCCTACTCTCGCCACTCACTGGATCCAGCCAGACAAATCCTATCCAGGATACGTTGGTGGGACTACTCCCTTTCTCTTATATAACGCCCTCTGATGCAACGTATGACAGAAACTGGTTGTGCTCGGTGGCACAGTCGAGACAGCACGGAGAGTATCTGTGTCGGCCTGGAATGGATTCATCGACTGTGAGTGTCCTCCCACACGCGTCCCCTGCTTCTCACATAACGTTTGCCACAGCGTTCTTCCTCACTGCGCACTTCAGCCAGGAAGACTATCCTTACGACTGGTTGATGCACTGGCTATCTAAGGTACGCTCCGAACAATCCCGATCGTCTCATTCCTGTTTGACGTCCCCTGTCAGCAACCTGCGTGGGGTCGGAGCCGGGAGTTTGATATCACAACTCGCAGCGTGAGCAGACACGGTCTCACGCAGTCAACCAGCGGGGATCTGGAAGACGATGAAGAAGGCGACACCGAGGATCTCGCTTCCAGGCGGCGGCGGAAAGGTATGCTGTACAACTCCTCCGGTCATCCTTTGGCATACGTACTAACAATACGATTTGTGACACTGCCAGTCGCCATAATCCCGAGTGTTGGTCAGTGCAACGCATCGGTTTGTATTGGATGACGTCATCACTTACCACCATTTCACATAGATACCACGCATACGATTTATTACAGAGGACATTGGCTGCGGGTACGGAATCCTAACCAAACTCTAATTGGCCTTCTGATTTACTCAACGCGTCCCACATTTCATCAGATTACGCGGACGAAACGCTTTTCAGACTATGGATCATGTGCAGAACTGAAGATTAGGTAAGTTCCGTTGCGATCTCACCCCGTTTCTGATTCCTTACATTGCTCGTGTCTTGCTAGTGTTGTTGCACGCAATAACGACATCCTCAAGAGACTTGTCTTGGAAGCGAAGCGAGAATACGAAAAGGATGCCGAACACCGTGTGCATATCTTCATGGCGGATACGTAAGGCCGTGTGTTTCTATACCATGAGCTTCATTGACGGTCCCTTGTAGCTCATACGGCGGCCACTGGAGATGGAATGGTGCTCGTCAAAAACGTCCGATGAGTTCCATTGTGTTGGAACCCGGCGTGAAAGACATGATTCTTGAAGATTGCAAGGATTTCCTTAGGTCAGAGGACTGGTGAGTTTCCTTTCATCTCCGGCCACTTTCGACGCCTTAGACGGCTAATGTACATCACCAGGTATGCCGAGAGAGGTACGCCGAGAACGTGATGTAACCTTGTTTGCACTCTCATGTAACGGAAACGGAACCAGGTATCCCCTTCCGCCGTGGATATTTGTTGCATGGTGTCCCTGGGAGGTAAGCATAGTCGATCTGTATTTGTCGGATCTGGCACTGAGACGTTACCCGACAGTGGCAAGACATCGTTGATTCACAGTCTTGCCGGAGAGCTTGGTTTGGACATTTATGTCATCAGTCTTTCTTCCAAGGGGTATGGGTTCTCACGTCGTCCGTGCTATTGCCCTGCTAACGCCTCACGTGTCTCAGCATGAGTGATAATACGTTGGCAAACCTTATGGGAAATGTACCTTCGAGGTTCGTATGCTCCCACTATCATCCCCTTTGTCCCGCATTAAATGGTTGTGGTCAGATGTATTGTCCTTCTAGAAGATTTAGACGCAGCCTTTACACGGGGCGTTTCTCGCGATGACAAATCGACGGGCGCGCCTACCAGTACTAGTAGCAGCTCGTCTTCCACTAGCACGTCCACAGCGAAGACGAAGGAAGAGAAAGAAAGTGACGACGGGTCTACACTTAGTCTGAGTGGTCTCCTGAACTCTCTCGATGGTGTCGCGGCGGCGGAGGGTCGGTGAGTCCGGGTGTTTCTCCTTTTCCGCTCTTGCTCAATTATACCTTGGCGGAACTCAAACATGGC
Organism: Panus rudis PR-1116 ss-1; assembly: GCA_022160315.1. NCBI lineage: Eukaryota > Fungi > Basidiomycota > Agaricomycetes > Polyporales > Panaceae > Panus > Panus rudis. The sequence continues at coordinate 23,803 of MU275421.1, read as the reverse complement.
TTGCACCAGACTTCTGTTCGCAACCACTAATCACATCGAGCGGCTTGATCCCGCGCTCAGTCGTCCGGGCCGCATGGACGTGTGGGTAAACTTCAAGAACGCGACGAAGTGGCAGGCGGAGGGCATTTTCAAGTGCTTCTTCCCGTCGAAGCCGACCTTATCGGCCCCGCCTGCGGAGCCCAAGGATCCCAAGGATCCGACGTCGGGCGACAACCTCGCCGTCCCGAAGCGTCAGGGCCGTACGCCAATTACACACACTCTCACTGAGGAGGAAGTGTCCGTGCTTGCTAAGCGTTTTGCAGATGGCATCCCAGACGATGAGTTTAGCGTACGTGTCTTCAACGTATCTCGGCCGCATTCTGACATCTGACCATGTAATGAACTCGTATTAGGTTGCTGCCCTGCAAGGTTACCTCTTGAAGAACAAGTCGAGGCCGCGCGAATGTGTCGAGGAAGTGGGTGCTTGGTACGTAAACCACTATAGATTGCAGATCAAATTCTGGCATACTCAGAGCTTCGGGAATCATAGGGTTATTCAGGAACGCGAGACGCGAGCGAAGCTGAAGAAAGAGAAAGAAGAGGTACGTATTGTACACGTATGGTGACTGTGTCCGATTTGGTACTTACGTCATGATAGCGCGAGGCAAGAGAAAAGAAGGAGGTACGTGTGTGCATGCACACTTGACTATATTGCGAAACGCTAACGTGGTGACCTGGGTAATCTCATAGGCTGAGGAGGCAGCCAAGAAAGAGGTGAGTGACGATCATCACTCCCATACGTGTAAGAAACGTAACTGACAATACCTGTGTGAATTTATAGAAGGAAGAACAGGCAAAGGAGAAGGCAAAGGAGGCAGAAACCAGCAGCACAGACGTAAAGATTCCTACTTAACTCTCTCCGCCTCCACCTGACGATGCTGATGAATAAATCCCCGATAGACCAAGGCCGAGGAGTCCTCAACAACCTCCGAGGTGTGTTGAAGTGCTCATCCTGGCTTTCGTTTCAAACGCTCAACCTCGCCCTCTCCATAAACGATAGACTTCGGCCGAAGCGTCAACCACGAAAGCCAGCGAGAACTCTACGTCAGAAAAGTCTGAGTCCCCTGAAGCTTCGCCCTCACCTGACCCTGAAACTTCATCAAATACTGCTGAATCTTCCCTTGTTGTTGAGACTGACGGGGAGAGTGTCACGCCGGAGATTGTTTCTGCAGGACCCGAAAGTAGTGAATCTGAGTCCAAGGATGGCCAAAAGGGGAGCAATGAGCCTTGGGTCGCTGTCAAGGGACATCCTCCGGACCAGTCTGTTTGACACATACAGCACGCTTCTTGACCTCAAGAACACTCTTTCAGTGATACCCTCCTTACCTTCAGGCTCTACTGCAGAATCTGCCTCGCTTCCTCTTGATTTGAATGCGAGTTCTTGTGCGTGTCAATGCTTTCTATGTACAGCCTCGATGTCCCCTTCTCTATACCTCCAACATTGTCTTCATAGTTGTCCTGACGCTACTGCGAGTCATAGTCGTCTCCGTCCTTCACGAGTACCCTGTTATGTTTGTTACGTTCCCAATTCGTCTTATAGAATTGCAATGACATACGACATCATATAGTTCCTATCATCTTGACCGCCCAACACGGCAACCTCAAACTTCAGTGAGTGCACAGTGAATGAATGCCATGAGTGAATTGTGCGCGCAATATAATACGGAGTGGTGTAGTGTAAAATACTGGAGGAAAACCAAAAGCGAGAGCGACGAGTCGACGACAAACATGATCGATCATGAATAACAGCGAGAAAAGGTGCGAACAATGTTTCTATGGGAGACCCTACAAGTAGGGCGGTTCAGTATAGCTAGCTATACGTCGTGTATGTATATCACTTCACTACCCGCAACGACAGACGGCACATTGTCACGGAAGCGTGTCAGAGAGGGAGGTCAAGCTCACGTCGACTTAAGTGTAACCTCGGAAAGCGTCTTGAACGCATCCTTATACGCATTCAACAACGCCTGCACCCTCGTCCTCTCCGCCACAAGCGCCTCATCCTCGTTCAACAGCTCGCCAAACAGCTCAGGTTTGTACAAAGATGCCACGAGTCTGTTCTGGACTTGTTGCGAGGTGTGGTTGACGAGGAAGTGCATGATCGCTTTGGGGACGAGGTCTTGGATCGTTTGCCGGACAATGTTGAAGTAGGAGGAGATGAGGGAACGGATCAGGTTTGTTTCCATTTCCTCGCGGAGAGTCATTTGGGGGCTGTCTGTTGACTATACGCATGAAAAAGTCAGTATAAAGCGAAGAAATAAAGATAATGTAGAAGTTGGCGGAAATATTGGAAGAAAGAGAAAGGCTGTGGGCGATATAAACACAATGGTGCAGCAGAAGCACGCACGAATAAAGACAGGGAAGTAAAGATGACACTCACGCTCACAGCTTCAATATGCTTCCCCAAACTCTTCATGTCAAATGCCGCATTATTTCCCTCAAGGTTCCTCTTTCCCGCCATCAACCCAGTCTGCAACGCGGGCTCACCACCGTACAAGTCCCTTCCGATTGGGGTCACAGTCGACGGTGCCGTAATCGTCGCAGTACCATCACTGGTAGCCGTGCTTCCAATCGCAGCAGCGGAACCTGCCAAAGGTCCAGGACCGTTCTGCCCGAAGAAATAGTTCAAGAATGTTTCTTTGGCAGTCCCATGTCCATGTTGACCTGATGAGGAACCAGCAGAGGACCCTGAAGTGGTAGGGCCATGTCGCACTGTACCATGGTGAGAGTGATGGTGATGCGGTTTTGGTGAGCTTTGTCGTCGGGAGGAACCGTTGGTTGTAGGTGCGGCTGAACGCGAACGGTCGTGTACGGTCGAGGAGACGGAGCGGCCATCTCGTGAGAGTGGAATACCGTTGATGCCGTTAACCTCGTCCGTGGAAGATTCATCCTCCTCAGCAGAGGTTACTCCGTTCACCGTGGGTTCCGTAGATTGAGGCTAATTGACATGAGCAACTTGAATATATACACTACGCCTATTGAGCAATATGCACTTACCCTTGCGGGAGCCAATTGTTTTGCTGGCAAAGTGCCCGCTGACTGCGCAGCGGCGGCGGCAGTACCAGAAATGAACGCAGGGTGGTTGGTGTTGATATATGCGGTTTGAATCTCAATCAAACTCTGCGTATACTCTGTCGTAGGACCCAACCTCTCCCGCAACAACTCGGACACTACTTCAACGAGTTGTGCGTGCAACCTCGGGAATCGTTGAAGTTCCTGCACGCATTAAGAAATATTAGTCTTCTTTCGAACGCGTATTCCTCATGTCTCGGAAATAGGAAAGGAACTTACCGGGCTCGTGCAATTATGGCAAATCTTCACAAGCTCCTCATACACCAACTCCACACATCTCAAACTCGGCGCCTCGAGCAACTTGATCTGAGGTTTCACCAAGAGATCGAAAGCAATCTCGGGTACAAATAAGCTTGGTCTCGGGCCCGTCGAGTTCCGAATAGCAGTTCGGATATCTTGGTTGTCCAAGTTGTGTGTCGCGTCGATCGAACCTAAGGCATGGCCGAAGACGTCGTTGAAGATGTAGTAGATCCGAGCCCCGCCTGAGAGTTCTTTTGTGGAAATGGAGACGGAGGTGCCTTCGATGGAGGAGACGAAGTCCCGCGCGAATTGGGTCATTAGTCTCAGAATCAGAGCTCCTTGCTGTAGAAGGCATTAGTACACGGTCTGAGTGAACAAGGTATTTTAGGGCATACTGACCTGATTGGCGTCACCATAGATAGCTGCGTCACCAAACGAGTTGAGCTCTTGTTGAGCCTGACCCATAAGCGTGTTCAAGCGAGCCTTCATGTCCGGCAATTTCTCGCGAATGTGGTTCATCAAGACCTAAGAGCAAAGGTCAAAGTCAGCTCACGATCACAAGCAAAACGCATGTACCATGCGCAGGAAGCCACCAAAGCACGAGGCCAACGAATAAAGCATTTACCTGATTCAGAGTTCTAGCCAGATACTTGGTTCCATTCTTATGCGCAATATTCCTATACGCAGGGTGGGATCTAAAGAACTCAGCCTCAGCTTCCAAGGCGTCCGTCATACTCTTCTCCACATTGATATCATGCTGACTCCGGTTGACAACACCAATGAATCCCAACTTCAAAGGATACACTCTACCAGTGAGGATATCTAACGCGTTGGTACCTGCATCCATCAGGTCCAATTTGGTCAGAACGCCAATGGTTCGTCGACCTTGTGGATCGACTGAACGGGCAAGTTTGAGGGATTCCGAGTTGGCAAGGTCCACATTTGCAGCCGAGACGGCGAGGATGACACAATTGGGTTTTGAGATATATTCAAGCACCAGTGAACGGATTTGACGTTCAATGTCACTTGGTTGGTCTCCAACCGGAATCTGTTCGCGTAAAGCGCGTGAGTAAAACGAGCTCCGAATAATGGAATAGTGGAGGAATGGTGACGCACCTTCGTCAAACCCGGCAAATCAACCAAAGTCAAGTCCAAGACATTCGGACTGTATATCCTCAAGTGAATCGGCAGTTTGCTAATGCCCTTATTCTGGCCCGCCACCCTGTATGTCTCCTGCTCAATCTCCTTCCTAATCTCATTGAAATCCGTGAACCGCTTATCCATGTGGAGGAATTGACCCCATTCGGTGTATGTCGCGTCGTCTTGGGCGGGTGTATGAATGAGTTGGAGGACGAGCGGTCGTCGTGTAACAATGCCTGAGCCTCGTGGAAGGAAGTCGCGACCTACAATGCTACAATAGTGAACGGTCAGATCGTGTGAGAAACCTGAAAGAATATACGACGTACTTCTCCAGGACACTTGACTTCCCCGCTGACTGACTGCCCACCTACGCCCAATTTCAGCACGAAGGCTTCACAGAAGAGTTAAGCTACATACTACAGCCAGCTGGGGCATGTCCAGCTCTCCGCCTGTAAAGCAAACATTGCATACGCATATCAGCCTTTGTGCATCCCATATCGCCGCCACCGGCTCGCACAGGACTGAAAAGAACGTACCAAGGTTGGCAAAGGTGTCCTGAAGCTTGTTGACGAGTTTGATGAGGTCCGTGTCCATGTTTGAAAGAGGTAGAGAGCGGCAGGCCTGCTCGTCGTCGTGGTCGTCGTTGCGGTCGTGAAGAGAGTTACCCGAGAGGCGTCACAGAAATGCTCTCGGCCAGTTGCTTCAAGTCGCGTCGAAACGGCACGCTGCTATTTGGCGCTGTTTGCTGCTATGGGTCCGGACCCTAACCCTACGCTTGGGTTCCAGCTCCCACTTCGGGTTATCTCGTCATCGCCGGAACTCATAAGGAAATTCACTTTGACTTGATCTCACAACAGAACTCATGCAAATGTAGAATAAGCAAAAAGTACTGCTATGGTTTATTGGACAACAAGTGCAACGATACTCTATCTAAATAGCCTTGCTCTTGACGAGTTCTGTAGAAAAAGAGGAGCACACGCGTTAGCCCGGCACATGTAGAAAGCAGGACAGCACTTACGCTCAACCTCGGCAACGGCACCAGCCAAGATATCCTTCTGGGTCTTCTCATCCCGGATGCTCTTGAGCACGTTGTCAATCACGGTCTTGACAAGTTGAGCCTGCTCGTTCTCCTTCTCCTGTTGCTCAAAGCGGACCCAGCTGTCCAAAACAGCCTTGACCTCGGCAGCAAGAGCAACCTTCTGCTTCTGGACGAATGCTTCATTCTCGAGACGAGCAGTCTCCTGCAGGAAGAGAGAACGAATGTGAGAAATGTCCACGTAGTTTTGCATGTGCATGTGCACGTACCTTGGACATGGCAAAGAGGTCCTTGGTGATGGCCACAACATCCTTCATTTGCTCCACCGACTGGATACGCTCCTTGACAGCCTGAGTGTGCTCAGCCCGTGAGTTGTTCAAGATGTTCTTGATGTGGTTAATTTTGCTCTCCGCCCAGTCACGGTACGGCTCCCTCACGCTCTAAACGCACCCAACGCCAACGAAAAAGCACCATTAATACTTCACAGCACTATATCCGCACATGAGGAGAAGAAGCGCACCTTGGCAACGAAAGTAGCGAAGATCAAGAACGCAACAGCAATAACCGTCTCCTCATTCACAACATACAACTCCTGCGAGATGGCGGTGGCGAGGAGACCCGTTCCGAGGACAACGCTGCCAGTCTTGGTGATCAGGCCGGGAGAAGAGGGGAGCTTGTTGATCAGTTCAGAGGCCTTCTCCGCAGGTGGGGGTTGGTTGTTGTTCGTGGACATGCCCCGACTGTAATTTCCATATTCCAATAATTCGTCAGAAAACCGTCTTCGTACGCGCAAATCTCGGAATGTAAAACATACGCAACGATTGCCCGGGAGGCAGCACCGACCACCTGTGGTCGCACTTTTGAAGCTTTTTACGCGTAGAAACAAGAGTCAGCACATGTCCCTCTTCGCAGTACTTCCCCCGCCAAGTCACCACCCCTAAAGCAGAATCGTAACTCACCTGATGCCCGCAGGGAGCTGACAGCGATCCTGGAGGCCATTTCTCAGAAAGGGGGGACTGAAATAGTAGAAATAATATGTCGCTGGCAAGCCTTGTCGTCGCCCCGAACGTCCCTCCCGTGTGGTGGCCTGTTTCGGCGTAAATAGGACCAAATAAGCCGAAGCGGTCTGGCGCTCGTCCCGGGTCTTTACGAGGGCGAGGGTTCGAGGCGCACGACATGCATTCGCATTGAGTGTCCTCAATATTCAGGAGGTATTATTCGACGGGGATACTACGCTACAACAAAGGCAAATACTGACGGTTTACTAAACGACATAGCAGAAAGAAGATCAGGCTTGCGAAGAGAACACAATAAAGCGGAGAATCAGCGAAAGCCAGACAGAACAAATGCACCAGTCGACCTCTAGCTTTGTGATAAAAGAAGTTGCAACCAGGCAGGATCAGGCAGAGAGTAGCAATACAGCAAGGAGCGGCGGGGATCACTACTCAAACAGAGGTTTCAGCGGTGATAGCAATGAAAGACCTTCCCCAGATGTTCACGCCTCGGTTCAAAGCGAGCACAATTTGCCAGAGAGACGTCCCGTAGAGCATAGAGAGCGTCAGAAATATTGATACGAGGGATAGGTGCGGCAGTTTGTTCTTTCTCCAGGAGAGCGTCCCATTCCATGCTAGAGACATACGCAAGAATGAGATTAATATTAGAGTGAGCCAGACTGGAATGTTACGGAGAGAGCGCGTATACTTACCTTGCCTCTGTGTTCTCGGATGCGCGCCGACAGGGATGGAGGAGTTGATACTTGAATTCGATATGGGTCTCTTTCATCGGAAGGTGTCGCAAGTCCTTGAAAGGGAGCCGCGCATTACGGTTTTCTTTCATGATGTCCTTCGTTTCCAGGCCAGTGGTAAAGGAGGTAAAGCGCACAGATCTCTGCATCGGTCCGTGTTCAGGATCCAGAGCGTGCCTTCGAGGATCCAGATCCTTCCTGGGCAACATAACTTGATCCTGGCGCGAAGTCACAACCATTTCTTTTCGAGCCAAAGGTGATTTTAGCTGTTCATCAGTTTGATCAGATAGTCCTTGTCGTCGCCGTTTCCTCGGTCGTATGTCGCTATCCACGAGTAAATCATCGCCGAGAGAGGATTTCCGGGTTCGTTTCCTCGGAGGTGTGGCTACCACCTGTTGGGGATCTCGTGCTTCCTCGTCAATTCTAGCATTTTCAGGGATTGGGAGTGCCGGAATGCTTCCTTTCGGATGCCTCGCGTTGGCACCAACTAGTGGGGCGACCTCGGGGCCTGTTTTACGAGATATAGTTGCGCCTTTGTTCACAACCGTCAAGGATGCTTAGCCACAGACGCAAGGTACGCACTATCAAGGATGAATTCGCTCTTTGGGAGCGCAATTCGAGCAGAGACGGACTTTTCGATCCAATCCGCATTGAACACCTGGATATATGCTATTCTCTGAGAGTGCTTCCAACGCAATGCATTACAGACGTACCACTATCGGCTTTTTGCAGAGCCTATGTTTCGTGGATGCTAGCAGTTAGCAACATTCTTCCGACCGTGTATATATCTCACGTAGGTAACCACGGATCCTGCTTGCCTGCGCAGAAGTAGTATTCTGCTCGAGAGCTTTCTTGTCTAGTCCGAGCTACGGTGCCCCCGTTTGTTACTGGGCAATCAATGTTTCGCTTAGTACTTATTTATAAGAACACTGACAAAGAGAAAGTGTGTGCGCACGCCATAGGTTGACAAGTGAGCTTTGGACTGTTGGGCTAAAGCAAGCTGCAGTCAAGTGAGTGCCAACTCTGACCATGATATACCGGCTGGGTTTACCTCGTCCGCGAAACATTTTTCTATTGAGGCTATTAAGGTTCATTTCCCTTGCTCTTGAATTTGCCGAGCCCATTGGTATGGATTACTTTCTTAGTACTCAAGCAAGAGTTTCGTAGACCAACGCAACGCCCGCGTGGGTGAACTTTAATTGCCGAATAATGACCGTATGATCACGTGTCGCATTCCGAAGCGAACGGTGATCGAAGCGAATGAGATGCAACCTGAACAAACGTAACTTTCCCCCAGACCACACACGACCCCCTTGCACTCCTGCGTCTCTGCTGTATACCTCCCGAACCTCAGACTTAGCGATGGATCCCTCCTCGTCTACACACATGGGTATCATTCGTTTGGACAGACCCGAGAACCAAAGTCAAGGTTCAGGGTCAACTTCCAAGTCCGCGAGGGCTATGGAGAAAGAGAAGGAGAAAGCGGACGAGAGGGAGAAGGCTCCTGCTGCTAGTAAAGTGTGTGTGATACATTCGATTGCGTTGCTTGCTCGCGGGGCGTTGGAGGTGAACGATATTAATCCTTTCTTGTGCCTAGGCACCGTCAACCAAGGGAATGAGATATAAAGACAAGTGCGTATACTGCGGTGCATACGCTATGTGTTATGTTTATTAACATTCAGCTTAGATTCATCACCTTGAGGGAGGAATACGAATCAGTTAGTCAAGTAAGTAGGGGCTCAATATGTTGCATATTCTTCTCTGATTGTAAGCACCTTTGCAGAAACGCTTATCACTCGAACGTCAACTCGCAACTGCGAACGAGAAGCTCAAGAAGCTGCAGAACGAGTGCAAGTGAGTGCAAAGCTTCTCTCCTTATCCTCCTCCTCTACATTCCAAAGCGCGCCACTCTAACCATGTCCAACCATAGTTTACTCCTCGACGCAGTTGACATTGCTGCTACCTCTCAACCAACCATATTACACTACCTCGAACAAGATCCGGTTCCCCCTCAATACTCAACACCCCAACGGACCTTCCCTACAGGCGGAGTGGTTCCAGCTGAGGCACAACATTCACCTGAACCTATGGACCATCACGCTTCGCATCACCATGACGGTCCTCCACATCCCCCTCCTGGTGGCCCTGTGTACGGCGTAATGGAGGTACCAAATGGTACCAGTGCCAATGGTCATGACCACAGAAGGGTGAGCTTGATTGTCTTGCTATACGCGTGACTAACAGATGGACTAACGACAATGCGAAGTCCAGTGATTATCGGTGACAGCGCATTTGGAAGATATCGGTTGGGGACTATAATATGTTGCTATGAACTCGTGGATTGTTGCTTTGATGTTTTCAACTTCACGCATCGTTATGTTTGCATTCGCGCCTCATGGGGCTAAAATGGATGCATGCCGGCTCTCACCGGAGAAGTGTACTATTACATATAACTGGTTTCATTGCGTCTAGCCGACCTCATAGTACATGTTGAATGATCATGATGCTATTGTGTAGATGTCATACAGTCTTCTGGCAGACCTCAGGATTGCGAGTCCTTCCCCCTCCGGGGGACGGAGGTTTCATGACCAAACGACTGGAATTGCTGTACTATATGCTACCATTCTGAGCAACCTGCCATGTGGCGATGAATACTCTACTGAACTCCCGACAACTCCACAACATCTGTTTTCGGTGAACACATTTGCCAGATGCGAAGGTTATCGCATCGATGCGATTGCGTGTGCGGGCTTATCCGAGCTCAATATCTCGAGCGCCCATAATCCGTAACCTTTCAAGTGACCACCACCTCGGGACTATAAATAAGAAGCTTCCGCACTTGAGCTCGACACTCCTGCCACTCACAGTGAGTGTCCCCTTTCCTTTTGACTTAATTAATGTGGCCACTAACTGATTGTAAACGCACAGGTAAATCCTGAACTGAGGTGATGGGCTTTGAAGGTCTGCCGCCAGAGCTACACAGCACGCTTGTCAAATACCTTGCAACCAAAGACCTCCTCGCACTCTCGCGCGTTTCCAAACGACTGCACGACGTAGCGAGCTCACACCTATACGCCCATATCAAAATAACCAATAGTCAACAGGCGTTCTCGTGTTGTAACACCCTAGCCAATTCGCAGTATGACTACGCCTCTCACGTTCGTACGTTCTCTGTGGACGACTTCCCCCCATGGAATTATACGGAGTGGCACAAACGCTGCTTCCGGGAGTGGCTGATTAAGGGTGTCCATCGCATGACGAACCTGATGCACTTCCGGTGTATGCTTTCAGGTTCGTTCGCACAAGACATGTGTGCGGTGCTCAAAGAGCGAAAGACATTAGTCTCGCTTGCGATATCAATCCCGCACTATGACCCATGGGTTCACGACTCGCTTCCCCCATGGTCCGAAGACGTTCTTCGACCCTACTTTCCGTTACTCACCAGCTTCGCCTTCCATTATACCAACTCCCGACCACCCATATGCCCCATCTACGAGAAATTTCTGATCCACATGATACAAGCGCACCATAAACATCTCCGGGTCCTCCGGTTACCCGAATGGTTGCCCCTCGAATACGGGTACAAGTTGATACCCACGCATCTCAAATTTGACAACCTCCGTTCGCTAACTATTCAAGCTTCTGCGTTGCATTATTCATTCTGCGAACAAATGAAGAATGTCACGCATCTAACGTACCCGAAACATGAACCTTCGATGGACGATAGGCATATCCCTTCCAACGCGTTTCCCAACCTTACGCATTTCTCTGGGTCATGTAGATGCGTCAAAGACATTTTGAGTAGAAATAGGCCCGTTCGGTTCCTCCAGTTTGACGGGGCAATATTCGATATGGAGGACGCGGATATATTCATGGAGGGGAGCCAACCGACTTGGAGAGATGTCTTTGCTGCTATCAAGCGATTTCCGGAATCGCAGGGCCCCGTGCGGGAATTCCGGTTTTACATCCGCTCGTTGAGGATAGCTATGCTGCCCAAGGCTATCAACTATTTGACTAGTCTGCATAGTATCACTATCTGTTTGCGCAGTGATATCAAAGACGTCAGTCTTATATCGTCGTACATATGTCCGTGAAGCATCGAACTAACCCACCCTTCGCCCCTCCAGCTCGATTACCTCCCCAAGCTGGGGCGCAAATTCTTTCGAGACATGCCCGTTCTACACACCTTCCTCCTCAGCGACGAACCCTTCTTCGTCTACCGCGGCAAACGATTCAGCATCGCAGAGGATATACCCAAGCAACGATCCATCTTGGAGCTCTGGGAGAGCTATTGCCCGACGCTGAGGAGGGTGTCGTTCACTGCTGCGTTCGTATGGGATAAGCTCGTTGTTGGGAATGTTGACCGTGACGCTGGCTGCGAGAATGGTGTAGGAGGAGGAGACGACGAGGAGGGAGTCAGAGCTGGGAATGGAAATGGCAAGGCTGCGAAGCGAAGATCGAATTGGGTGCGTTCAGTTGGTCCAAGACGGAAGAAGATGGGCTTCGAGGAGTTCGAGGAGTATTGAGAGATGCAAGGACGGAGAGTTGAATTTATATCTATGGGTTTGTCTTTTCAGTACGGGCACATTTCTATGATGCTGATATGCGGATTTCACAGGATCTACGTATGAATATCAGTAATTTGTATACCGTACAGCGCAACGACTCATTCAATCAAATTTGCATTCAACTACTTACAACAGTTTCGATACTGCGCATGAGACAAACCTACCTCTGCTGAACGCACATATAGATCTCATCGACAAGTCACTCTAAGTGAGTGAAAATGAGGATGCACGGATCATTCAATTTCCATCACTGCGATGCTATACTGACATTCTCAACCACCTATATCCACACACAAAGTCCACGGACGAACGACGCCCACACTACCGCCTTAAGGATGAAGAACATAACGACTCGGATATTGACTTTCCAGCCAACTGCTCGCCGAGGTGGAATAAACCACCTTTTTTGCGCGGTTACAACCCTCACCTGGAAATAAAGAGGTGAGCTTCATATTTCATTCGTCCCTGAGACGAAGTAATAACATACGCGTTACGGGGAGTACAACCGGAGAGCTGCGAGACGAGACACTCTTCGTCTTGGAGGCTTGGGCGCCCTCTCCGCACCCTCTATTCGATTGCACAAAGTATCAGTGATGATAGCGAAGGTGAGGCGAAGTCATGCATACGAGATTTTCCGATTTTTTAGAGGATAGCGAACAAGAGACGAGACGGCACGGTGTTGCTGAAGAAGAGTGAGGAGACCCTCTCTCCTCATGTCCTGCTTATATTGTCTGTGGCATCTGAGTTAAGTTCACCTTTCGTACTGAACTTTCCTTGAAATGACGAACTCGCAGTCAGCGTCGCAGTCGTAATATTGGTCGATTTGGGGCGAATCTTCGCCTAGAAGTAGCCTGTACAGGAGTTGTAGCGCGATATATGCGGAATATAGACTGCGACCTTTCCCGCAGTAATTGTAGAGGACAGATGACCCCCGAAGACGGATCTCCTGACTTGTCCTGCGCAGATTCGGCGCTGCGACCTAGGCCCCACAATCACTCGAGCTAGTATGCGCCCACCATCGGAAAGGACACTAAGTCGGACGGTGAATGATGGCAGCTGGGGCCCTTTGCACCTGAGGTATGACTAAGACGTTGTTTGTACTTCCGATTACAACGTGAGCTCTCGACGAGTCGGAAGTTGTGCTCGTCAACGGTCCCGAAGGGATCTCAAATGTAGCATGTAGAGCTGCGTACACATATGCGCGTTTCCAAATCCAACTTGTTTCCCCTATGGTGCTTCTGTTTCTTTGATGCTCACTGGTATTTCGCAGGATCGAATTTACTCTTGGTTTATCGGTGTCATGTACACGACAATATAGTACAGCGAAACGACTCATTAAACCGACTTTCATGCATTGACTGGTGACTTGATACTATAGAAACTCGGTACAACTTCGCCATGTGCATGCGACAATTCTCAATGCGAATCACATCTTCAAATCACTCAATTGAACAGAGAAGATACACAGATTGCTCCAATTTCCACGCTGCAACGCAACCATAACATTTTCAATCTCCTATATCAACCTACGACGTCCACGGACGAATCACACCTGCACTACCTTGGTGGGGACGAAGAATGTAATGACTCGGAACTGGCGATGGCTTGAGCCATCTACTCGTCAACATGACCGATTCCGCCACCCAGCCCTCTACCTGTAATACATGAGGAGTCGTGGTAAGCATCGTTTTCAATTTTCTCGTCAACGGACGTAACAGCACATGGTTTAGGGAACATACCTGGTAGGCTGGACGCGAGACGGACCATTTTCTGTCCCAAGTGCTTGATGCCCTCTCCGCGCCGTCTGCTCAATGGCACGAGGTATCAGAGATGGTAGCGAAGGTAAGGCAGCGTAATACACACTGATTTTTCTGATTTTTCTCGAGGACAGCGAAAACTAAACGAGACGGTACGGGTTGTTTACTGCCTGATTTTGAAGAGGAGTGAAGAACCCGGCCTCTCCACGTTCTCTTTATATCCCCTCTGGTTTCTTAGTTAAGTTCACCTCTCATACAGTCTGTTCATCCAGATGACGAGCTCGCAGTTACAGTCGCAGTTGCGATCTGCGTCGACTTGGGGCGTATCTTTGCCTTTGGATTCGCGGGTACTTACAGGAGCGCAAGCGCATCCCATGCGGAATATGGACTGCGACCTTCTCCGCAGTGAGTATTGAAGAAATCAGATGACCTACGCTGTGCTTCTTCTGACTGACGCTGCACAGAGTCACTGCGATATCCTCAGAGATACAGTACACTCAGCTGAGAAAGAAACGCAGGCCATGCAGTGGGATTCGGGCCCTGATCCAGTGCCTCGCTTCATCGTGGAGCACAAAACACGTTTGTCAGTGCCTCGACTACAAGATGGGCTGTCGCTGGACGTAAGTGATCATGGTGTTCCTCGCTAACGGTTGTGAATGAATTACTGCCGAAGGATCTGTACTCAGAGGATACCGCATGAACATCTCCACGTTATTCAGTCACGATGTTCTCCGAATTCATCAAGAACTTCGTTTCATGTTCGCATATCTCTTTCAACTTCAACAGCACTTACTAATGCCTCATCAACCCGTAAAGTGCGATATTTCACACACAACTTGGGAGATTCCTATCGATTCTGCGACAACATCATCCAGATACAACTTGAAATACATCTTCACTATATGCTCCGCTTTATTTCACGACCGACACCTAGCCTCGCTGAAGACCGACACGAGAACACGACGAAGAACACTACATCTCATATCAAACATGGATGGGAACACCACCGCAAACAAGCGGCTATAGTTCACTTCTGGGAGCCTTGGCCAGAACCGGCGTTGCCAGCGTTTCCATTGGCCCACTTGTCGCCTGCGGACTGAGTGCGGGAGGCGAAGGTATCCTTGCCCGTGTCATTGCCATGTTTTGCCTACAGGTGTACGAGGGTAAGCATCGTACCCGAATGACATGATGACAAGGCGAACGAGGTCCATGACGGATACAGACCTGACTAGACTGGATGCGAGACGAGTCATCTTTCGTCATAGAGTGCTTTGCGCCTTCACCCTCTATTCAGGAGTACGAGGCGTTAGCAATGGCGAATGAGGTTGGTAATGCGAGGATGTCAAGACACACGTTTTGACATGTTGATGATTCAGAGACGTGGGTTTTAGAGTAAAGGAAACGATGAGAGTTGAATGGGCTGGAGGGGAATGGAGCTCAACGCCCCTCACCTCCAGCTTATATCTCTTTTTCGCCATTAGCTTAAGTTCAACCCAAGAAGCCTCCCTGTCGACGAAAAGCACAACTCGACTACTGTTTCCGGCTGGAATAGATTTCCAGATGGCCACGGGGAGGAAGTGCTCTGTTGTTAGGTCAGGATGCCACGGATTTGTGACTGCGCTCTTCTGAACAATCACAACTGCGCCGCACTCTGTATTCCTGTCTGGTCCATATCCAACCTCTGAGGGATTTCACATCAGGTCAGGAGAAGTGGCTGTCTTCTCATCAAGGTCAGCAGCCTGTCAGTGTGCTCTTGTGACAAGGAACGAACAGTGATATGTAGTGGCGGGAGCCTAATGCGCTCTAGGAAAGTATCGCTGGGCAGGCCGCCGGCGAGTTCACTTACCTCTTCTATTCACGTTTGTGATTGATACCGATGGTATGTAATCATGAAACTTGAAGGTATTCATTCATTGTAATATTGCTACCCCGAATTTCGAGCAGGACGAATGACTAACAAGAATGGCGATTATGTTAGAACAATACATCGTTCTATGGCATATCACTGCAACTTGAGACATTAAAGTCCATTGTGGCGGAAATTGTCATCAAGTAGTGAACAAATGGTTAACAAATGTCATATATACGTACACAAGAAATTGTTGCATGACAAAGGAAGAAGAAAACTTGCAGACCCATGGCCGCAGGGGTGAGGTACGGTACACTGTTCTTGAGTGCACTTCCGCAGGTTCAGATACGAGTTAAGAAGCATCGAGACCAGTCTTGAGGACGAGGACAGGACAAGTCAAGAGTGAATGGAGAACTTGGTTAGAACACAGCGAGCTCGACCGAGAGTAAAGGATTGTCGTGACCAGGATGAAGTACAGCGAGTCAGCAGATGCAGATGCAGCTAGTTTGTGAAAAGTGAGTAGATAAAGACATAGAGACGGCAGGACAATTGAAAGCATACTTTGAAAATATGTTGGCTTCCCATCGTATGAATGATAATGATCCCGAAGGTCGTGTAAATATAGGTACACATGTCTCGCAGTCGTCCAATCAGCGTGTATCATCCCAGCGATAATTGACTGTTGGCGTCCGTCCCATATCCACTTCGCAGCCAGCAATCGGACACATGAGCTCGACTCCTCCTGCTCGTCTTCTCGAGTCGGGTTGAGCTGATCAGTACGTGACTCTTGATTTCGAGAGCTACGGGTGCGAGTAAATCAACGATCAGCAACAATAGACGAGCGAATCCATCGGAGGATGGAGATACGTCTCGAAACACATCTGACAAGCCAGAAACCAGACAATCAATAGATTCCCAGGCAACGCGACGGGAAGGCAAAGATAGATTGTCAGTGTATAATCACAGCATACAAGGGGTGGATATCACCCTAAAGACGCGTTATATGACACTTGGATCATGCAACACGGCCAAGAGATAATGGCCATCTATTTCGAGAAATTGATGTCTTTCCGTTTGAGATGCAGAAAAGTACACTCACGAGGTGCTATCATGAGTTCGTGTCGTCTTGTTCGTATCCTCATGAATCGAATGTCATCCTAGGGACACCATCTTAGCACTACGTTGAATCCAGAACCCGGAGTGAAGGCATACCACATCGTTCGTATCTCCTGCGATCTCTTCCAACCCCGCATGTACACTTTCCACGATCCGCTCGATAGCATGTGCGTATGTCCTGCCTTGATCCCCCTCAAATATCACCCCGGAATGTCTAATGATGGTCACCGGAGGTCCTCTCGAAAGTAGGATATAACCGAGTACCGATCGGTGAGACGTCAACACACTGAATGTTTGTTCGAGTTCGGGGGGAAGGGTGTGAGACGCATTCGTTGCGGTTTGACCTTCTAATGTCGATGACACCTTCGAGGCGGAGGTTGAGACGGTTTTCAAAGACATGGAGCCGGTTCGAGTTCAACGGGTTCGAAGGTTCCATTTAGAGTCCAAGCGCGCGCCCAGACGCGGTGCTATTCAACGCCAGCGCACTCTTGGCATTGCCAAAATGGTCAATTTAAGTTTAGCGTCCGTCACGTGTTGGTGTGCCCTCTGCATCTTCTTTCTACATCTCATGCATAATGATCGTCAACGCGTATCAGTGCTCGTCCTAGCATCGAGCTAGTGCAACGATAGCAACGCATGGACCATTCGAGTGTCCGCTGCAGCATTTGTAAGCCACCCATGATCCCAAGCTGATATCTACTCCACTAAGGAGCTTGGACGGCGGCCTCTGGTTTGGCTGTGGGATGCGATTTACACATACTTGCTTCTATGTATTAATAAGTAGGGCTCATGACCTGGTAGTTTTGCAGTCCAAGGGCAAACTCCTGCTGGAATGAGATTACGAATACACCGACCACTCGGCATACTCGGCAGCCGTCGAGACATACCGTTCAAACGTTCGCTGAGGTATAAAAGACTTGTAAACGGTCCATATTTACTTATGTGTCTCGGAGATAAATCAGCCTCATAACAACCACCGGCCATCTTAAAGTAAGCTCTATCGTATTTTCCCGACACTTTTGTGCTTATTTGCTGTCCTGCTGTTGGATTTTTCTCACTGGCAGAATGTCACACACCGTATTCATTACCGGAACCAGCTCTGGTATTGGCCTCGCCACAGCCAAGCTCTTCTTTGAGAAAGGGTGGAATGTCGTCGCTACCATGCGTACACCCGAGAAAGACACTGAGCTCAAGCAGCTTGATCCTGCTCGCATGCTTGTCCAACAGCTGGACGTACAGGACAAATCTACTATCGATCCCGCTGTGCAGGCTGCTCTGAAAAAGTTCGGAAAGATTGATCTGCTTGTGAATAATGCAGGCTACGGTCAATTTGGGATTTTCGAGCTACTCTCCCCAGAGAAGGTCAAGGAACAGTTTGATGTTAATGTTTTCGGTACGTTCATTCAACTTGCTTTTACGAATGGGTGTAAATTGCTTTGACACTAGGTGTAATGGACGTCACTCGCGCCATCCTTCCCCATTTCCGTGCCCAGAAGAGTGGCGGCATCATTAACATCAGCTCCGGAGCTGGAATCTTCGGTCTTCCCTTCATGTCCATCTATAATGCGAGCAAGTTTGCTCTCGAAGGGTTCACTGAATCGCTCGCATACGAGCTCGCTTCCCTCGACATCTTCGTCAAGTCCGTGATTCCTCATGGTGCCGTCTCCGCTACCAACTTTGGCAAACGTAACCCCTTCGATGAGCTCGCCAAAGCACCAGAGTACGGCCCTTTCGTGCAAAGCACCATGGAGCACTTCGGGAAGCTGGTCGAAGGGGATCTGGCGTCGTCAGAAGATGTTGCTAAGTCCATTCATGATGCGGCAACGGATGGGACGGAGAGGTTGAGGTACTATGTTGGGCAGGACGATCGGGGGTGGTTGAAGGCTAGATACGAGACAACCTCCGACGATGAATATGTCACCTATATGCATTCCTACTTCAGATCGTCGTGATAGACTGCCTGATGTGTTGCTTGTGTTATTAGTTAGTTGACATGTACTATACGGTAATTATTCAGACTACATACCCCATACACCCTTGTACGGACACAGGACGCAAGGATGGTGCACAGCGGAGCAGAGCTAAGGAGGAGGAGATTCGCACAAGTATTTCCTGTTCAATCAAGAACAGATGTGATCGCCAGTAGCCAGGAGAAAATAAACCAGCGAACTTGAGCGCATGGAGAAAATACGAAACGAGCAGATACCGAGCTTGCAGCCGAGAGGGTAATAGCGCACGAGACAGCTAGTAACGTAGAGGAATCTGGGACGATGAGGCTAGAATCCAAAGGTAGCGGGGAACGACACGAAAGGCAGCCTCAATAAGAACCTATCACCCCGAGATATGATACGAGTAGAGCCAGGAATAGAGCACTCATGATAACGGGGATAAGTCAAGAGTGGGTCAAGTCATGACAGCGAGCTCCAGAGACCAAAGATGAGAGACTCTCGTGATCAGGAAGATATTCGGCAAGTCAGAGAAAGGGGGCGGCGGCAAGCATTTCCAGAGTGAGGAAGACGAAGACAGAGACAAGGGGGCAGTGATAGTACCCTTGATGTGTTTCGGCTTCTCATCAGGTGGACGGTTCTCCCCGAAGACAGCGTAGAGAGGCGTGGAGTTCTACACAAGGACAGCCGATGCTCCGCCGAGTCACCTACGTCACTATACATCCTTGGCCAAACATTCGGAAGTGGGCACCGCCCGGCAGTCTCGATAGCCGCGATGTCGGGATAGTGGTTGAGAATGGGGGAGAACATGGTGGTTGCGGGGAAAGAGGAAAGTCAAGCCATGCACGTATTTGATGCCTACCATAGGGGGCTGACGCGGACGGGAGGTTGACCGCCGCGGCTTCGACGGTAGCATTCGAATGCTAGACCGATCATCAATCAAAAATACCAATGGCGGCTGGCAGCCAGCATATTTCGTTCTAGTTTGTACTGCGCCGAAGGCCCCACTGCGTTGAGAAAGTGAGAAAGTGTGTTGTACCAGTGGTTTGATCTGAAGCATACAATCTCAACCAAGCAACGCTGTTATACGTCTATCGAACCCCTCGCTACGAATGGGCATTTCGGGGGTATGGAAGGGATTCTTCATGACCGCATCTGCATATATCTCATACACCTTCTGTAGGACTACGTCCGCCGTCGTCTCGGTGATAGAAGTCAATAGGACAAATTTCGTCCCTGTTTCAAGTCATCTTTAGCTATGAAGTTTCATAGGCATGAAATCAAGACGCTAGCAGCAACGTACCGGTAGCAGTCAAGAATATGGTCATCTTAAACGTCTCCCCCTCGATCACTTGGGCACCGGAGCTAGGTCCAGTAGGAGATTGTAGCGTGCGCGAAGCGGTTGGCGAGTAGAACCGATCTTGATTACTAAGAGTTTCCTTTTCGGGTTTTATGTGTTTTCTCTTTCTCTTTATCTTGCGTTCGTCTTCGGTCTTCGGTCCGTTTATACCTCGACGCCATATATAAAGCCAGCTATTCTGTACCTACATCCCCCAGTTCGTGCTGAAGAAATCTCAGTCTTTACACCTGTCTTTTACTCAGTGCGACTCTTCCCTTGTGCCGCGACCGCCTTCCTCTTTAGGAGCGCCAGCGGTTACACTTTTTTGACAGTACATCGACTGTTATCATCGCTTTAACCTCTCCCCTCATCGTCTTTTCCCCTTTCCTCATCGTTTAGACTCGTCTCACCCTCTCTCTCTCGTATAACGACCGTCTGGCTGGATCCCCCCGAGCTTGATCACCTCGGACTTCCTCCCCCTCGGCAACAAACCCCCTAAACATATCTGTTTATCTCTCAAGTCTCGAGAATACCCCTCGCACCATGTCCGGACGCTACAACCTACGTCGTGGAACGCTCTCGCGCGCCGCTGCGCACGACGAGAGCAATATACCTGGTGCGTTCTCTCACTCTGATAATGAACACCCCAACGCGATCGAGAACACACCTGGCCGTCGTACCTACAGCCAGGTGGTGTCCTCTCGCCCCCCCTCGCCGGACAACGGTCCCGAGGAGCCTGCTGGTAGTACCCCTGCCAGTGGAGACACGACGTCCTCGCCCCTTACGAGCGTCGATACCGCTTCCGCGGTTGCCGTTACCGGTTCAGCCCCCGAACCCTCCGTCGATGTTTTGGCCCAACACGACGAAGAGGCTGACGATAACCAGAACAATTGGACTACGGTACGTCGTGGACGTCGCCGTACTCTCGATGAAGAACTCGCGCGCGCGGCCTCCGCTTTGTCGGACGGCCATTTGAACACCTTACGTGCTGCTGAGGACGGCTTGACCCCCGCTCAGCGTTCGCACTACGAGAGCCGAATGGCTCGTGTATCTACGGTAAGCCCCGATCGTCCCCCCTCTCGCGGTGAAGGACCTTCGAAGGCTAAAGGCAAGACTGTTGACCCTCGCAACTGGGGTAACAGTGGAATCCCTGACGAGGATCTTGATCCCGACACTCAACAGCGGGAGTTGGACGCGTACAACGTTCAACGCTCCCTTCGGCGATCATTTTCTCCCGACGAGCTGGATGAAGAAGAACAACGGCTCGCTCTCGAGCACTGGGCCGCTATGAAGGCTGCTCAACACACTCGCCCTAGCAGTCCCATCCCGGATGTTACGATGGGGACTCCCCCTCCTTCTCGGTCATCAACGCCGTCTATCCAGGAAATTATACCACCCGCATTTTCGGCACCGTCTGCTGCGCGCGAAACGTCGGTCGAGACCATCGCCGCCCAACTGGTCGAAATTCAACGGGAGCTAGCGGAGCTCCGCTCGGCCAGATCCGTTGACAGTCCCGCCGTTGAGACTGCTCGTCGCGATAAGGCCCCGAAGCCTAGCAAAGCCAAGGGCAAAGGCAAAGGTTATGTAAGTTCCTCACATATCAAGCCTATCGCGCAACTAGAGCCCGGTAGTTATATTGGGCGTGTATTAGATACATTAAATAATACATTCCCCGGAGGAGACCTTTCCGACTCTAGTTCTTCAAGCGATAACGACTCGTCGGGCTCTGATGCAGATGACGAAGAAGAGCCCCTTCGGAAAACAACCAAAGGCGGACTTCAACTCAAACCTGAGAAACCTACAATATACTCAGGTTCGCAGGATGCTCGTGCGTTTCACACTTTTGTGCGTCAGTGTAACGACTACGTTGGCCCAAACGGGTACAATGTAACCCGCGAAATGCAGGTTTCGGTCGTTTCGAACTTTCTTTCGGGAAAGGCCAATGACTTTTTCATTACATGTGTATCTAGTTCCCCTCGTCGATGGAGTCTACGACGTTTCTTCATGGAACTATTTAATTGGTGCTTCCCTGTCGATTTCCGACTCCAAATGCAGGAACGGCTTTTGGCCTGCTCACAGCGAAATCGTACCGTTCGAGAATATGTTCACGATCTCGAAGGACTGTACCTAATCTGCGGTAACACTATATCAGCCCAAGAAAAGGTCAGCAAGCTGTGGCATGGTTTCGTGCCTTACCTCCAGAAAGAGTTATGGAAGAAGGAACTTAGTCCCATTCACTCTACCTGGCGGCAGGTAGTTGATACCGCGGAAATCCTCGAGATAGCAGAACGGGCTGGTGAACGAGCTGCGAGGCATGCACAATCTTCGACGAACACCCGCAATGCTGGGTCATCTCGCAACCACACCGAGAATAGGTCAAATGACAATCAGTCTCACCAGAATACTCGTCAGAATGACAGAAATCGTCGAGATCGGCCGAACGATAGAAACCGCAATGGTCAAAGTCATAATGGAGGTAACCGACCTTCAGGCTCTAACACTCAATCTCGGACCTTTACTAGCACGTCGAACGCGACTGCAGGACCCTCTAGGCAATCCAACACACCTCGGATATCTGATAAGGAGAAGTCCGAATTACGAGCTGCAGGAAAGTGTTTCGTATGCAAAGAAACCGGTCATTTAGCTCGTAGTTGTCCGAAGTCGAACATGGTCAAGTCCGACCGTAAGGGCAAGGCTCCAGGATTGTCTAACTACAATATAGAGTTGGCGGCTTCTAATATTGAAGAATTACAAGACCTTGCTGAGTCTACTGCTCGCGGCGATATGTTAAGCCTGAATAATGCTGAATTTGATCTTTCCGAGCTTGCAGAACAGGTTGATACTAAACCTGAGGATGTCATTTTGCTACCCAAAACATGCAAAGATCGTAACGGGCGACCGTACACCCGCCTGGACGATGTGTATGCATTGAATGCTATGTATGTTCTGGAGAAGAATGCTCCATATTGGTCTAGTTGCGAGGAATTGGAATTCTGTGTCTACCGTGTTTCCGATACCCGGTACGTTATCATGAATGAGGAAATAGAAGAAGACGTACTCATAGACGGGGAACTCCTACGAGACCCCGAATTTGACTTACCTTCGTGGTACGCTATGCAGGTAGCCGAACAGGTTCCTCGTAGCTGTATGATTCGAGGACGAGAACTCTCTCGCCTCGGAGATGCAATTGTCCAAATTACAACTCGGATTCTCAATAAGGAACTCCCTGTACCTGAACATCCTTTCCAAGATTTCCAAAAGGTTATTTCTCCGCGCTTTGCTTGCAAACGAGTCGAGAACGTACTGTTGGTACATGATAGTTACCTCAGTCTCTATGTCACTATCCCTCTCAAGCATCTCGAGAATACAGCCTTTGACCTGATAAATTTTTATGCTACTCATGCTCGTCGTGCTTTTCAGGTAGCTAGGGACCCCTGCGACTTCTGGTTGGATGAAACCGATAGCTTCCTGACCGCTATGGCCGCCACAGTACCCACGGAAACCATCCCCGCGATCCAACGCAACTCAGGGGCCACGCGAGACTTTCGCCGTCTAATCCCCGAGCCAGCTGTTGTGGTCGTCCGTGTCAATGACCAGCCTGCTCGTGCCCTTCTCGACTCTGGCTCATTGGCGGATTTCATGTCTGCAAAACTTGCACATCAGCTTGGCATCAAGACATTCGAACTCGAGAAACCCTTACCGGTTCATTTGGCTGTCCAGGGTTCACGCGCCAAGGTGAACTTGGGATGCAAGGCCAACATCTCATATCAGAATGTCTCAGGTGCGCGGTATTTTGATATAATCAACTTACTGAATTATGATCTGATTTTGGGAACCCCATTCATGTTCCAGCATCGAATCACCGTAGGATTCAACCCAACAACCGTCGTGGTAGGCAGCGCCACCGCGCAACCCATCGAGGGCAAGCACGTTCGCGTTCTCGAATCCCGGGCTGCA